>JARYGA010061072.1:58803-122792 GCA_030545235.1 Helianthus tuberosus
TATTCTTCAGACATCACTAGGGGCGGAGAATCATTCTAGTTGTTTATGTGGTGATATCATAGTTACAGGGGATGATGAGGACGTGACTACCAAACTTAAACAGTTCCTTCAGTCTTAGTTTCAGATTAGCGACTTAGGTCGACTTCGGTACTTCCTTGGCATAGAAGTATCTTGTTCCCCATAAGGTATACTCCTTTCTCAACAGAAATATGTCCTTGATATGTTAACTGAGTGTGGCTTGCTGGGTTGCAAGCCGGTTGACACTCCTATGCTTCCTACGAGGAAGCTCCTTCCAGGGGATGGAAGCCCATTAAAGGATCCCGAGCGATACAGACAATTGGTTGGAAAGTTTAATTATTTGACAGTTACACGACCAGATATTTCCTTTGTCGTCAGTGTCTTAAGTCAGTTCATGGCCACTCCATACACTGGACACTAGGATGCTGCTATTCATGTCTTACGATATCTCAAGACCACACCAGGTCTAGGGATCTTATATTCTAATCAGCGTCATTGCCGTGTGGGTGCTTTTCTAGAAGATGGAGATGGACGTATATCTGGATTCTCAGATGCAGACTAGGCAGGCTGTCCTATTTCACGACGGTCCACCACCGAATATTGTGTTTTTGTTGGAGGAAATCTTGTGTCCTGGAAGAGTAAGAAACAACATACTGTATCCAGATTGAGTGCTGAATCAGAGTACAGAGCTATGGCAGATGTTACATCAGAGATGATATGAGTTCTTCGTCTTCACAGAGAACTCGGGGTTACCTCTGATGACTTGATGCGATTATACTGTGATAATCAATCAGCTATACTTATAGCTAAAAATCAAGCATTTCATGAGAGAACTAAACACATTGAGGTTGATTGTCATCTAATCAGAGATCGGATAGTAGGCACTCAAAAGGATCCTCCATCTATTCAGCCAATTCATGTTAAAACAGAATTCCAACTAGCGAATATCTTCACGAAACCACTCCGAAAGGTTCAAATAGATTTCATATGTAGCAAGTTGGGCATGATTAACATCTATAGTCCAACTTGCGGAGGAGTGTTAGTTGGTAGTTGTATTAAATAGTTAGTTGGTAGTTGTATTAATTAGTTAGGCCCTAGTAAGTTATTTTTTATTTATTTGTTAGTCCCTCTCTCCTATATATAGAGAGGCTCATTGCTTGTACATACACACATTCAATCAATACAACCAGGTTTCCTTTTCCATTTCATACGTGTCTCATTTACAATATTGACTAGTGATTATTCTGCCAAAATCCTCCATGATGGGCATTAGTATTAAGAATCTGAATGGCTTTCTTGCATATATTATCTATACCTTTGAAAGCATCAAGAGGATATAAATTGTATGTGACATCAGTTACAAGTACAACCATAGGTAGATAATCTTATTGAAGTGATTCTTGATTTGAACATAATCACTCATACTATCTTTTGCACTTTATTGAAATAATAGTGTTACAGTTCAGTAGGGGTGTAAACGAGCCGAGTCGAGCCCGAGCTCGACCAGGCTCGAGCTCGGCTCGTTAGGTTTTTATGAAGCTCGAGCTCGAGCTCAGCTCGGTTCGAGCCTACTTCTTTGAGCTCGAGCTCGGCTCGCGAGTAAAACCCAAAGCTCGAGCTCGGCTCGAACTATTTTGAGAACAACCTTAAACGAGCTAAAAACTCGGCTCGAGCTCACTTCAACATCGCTTAAACGAGCAAAAGCTCGGCTCTAGCTCGGCTCATCAATGTTATCATCATTATTAATATATTATATATATTAAAAAATTAAAATTTTGTATGGGCTCGTTTAGGCTCGCAAGCCTAAACAAGCTTTGTATTTCAGGCTCGAGCTCGGGCTCGATAACAAAACGAGCTCTATTTTAGGCTCGAGCTCGGGCTCGTTAAGGCTCGGCTCGTTCGAGCTTTTAACCGAGCCGATCACGAGTAGCTCTCGAGCCTCTGGGCTTGTTTACACCCCTACAGTTCAGTCATACAAAGATACCCACGAGGAAATGAAGCATATACATATTATGAAGAGAGATTCAAACTACAATAGGATAAAAAGATTAAAGGACGGTTTTTTTATTTATATCCAACAAAGAGCTCTATTTGTCTCTAAAAAGCATAATGGCAGAAGTAAAGAGTGATTATAACGCAAAATCCAACTAAGCATTTCTATTTAAAAACGACAATGAGGTAACAATTTTCTCATTGGTTCGGTTATTAAGCAGCAGGTGGCCAGAGCTCATGATCATAGCCTGGAAAAACGGGCATCTTGGTTCCTTCAGCCTGACATGCAGCCGGATGTGGTGTCTTAAATCCAACCATCATGGATTTGACCTGCGGCTCCATTTTTGCTTTTTCTGCCTTCAAAACAAGTTTTTCTCCACGAAGCTCGTTCTTCTCTGCCTGTCGGTTTTGGCAAGTCATAAGAGAAGCATTTGTAAGGATTTCTCTATAAGTTTATTAAAAAAATAAAGAAAATCAATAAGCAAGTTCATTTAGTAACTAGTTTAATACCCGTCCGTTGGACGGGCTTACGCTAACAACGTAACAAACAAAGATAATGTATATTGAGGGTGTTCGGGAACGCTTCTCCTTTTCTTCTTTTCCATATCCTTTTTTGAAAAGGTTGCAACCATCTAACTTTTCATTTTCTTTTCAAACCACTAAAACTCATTCTCAACACATTATCCAAACACTACAAAAATGACCTATTAACTTTTACGAAGTCAAAAACTTAAAAGGAGCTCAAAATAAACAATCTCAAACACCAACATTAAGTGGACACAAGTCTAAACAACATTATAAACAAAAGCACCATTTATATTTATAATTATTAAAGAAAAACAAATGTGAATAGTGTACAACCACAAAACAATATAAAATAAAAGTGACAGAGTGATAAAACATGAAATGGTGTCATTTTAATGCAAAAGTAAACGGTAGACAACACTATGGGAAAGTGTTGTAACAGTCAAACATGGTTTACTCCCTCAATTTTTTTGGATTTTGGATCATCCTCTTTAACCTCAAAGGTGGCCTCTTTTCGACTTGTTGACTTGATGCACGGTGACTTGCTGCATTGTGGACATCTGATGAATTTTGGTGTACATCTAGCATCATCAAAAAGATTAAATAATCTTCAGAAAAATACAACACATAAAAGCATATGACACCTTATTATAATGCAAGTCTCTTGATACAATCCCGTAAGCATCAACAGCCTTATGTACCTGGAATATAATTCAACTGGTCAGAAAACAATAACAATAACAATAACAATAACAATAACAATAACAATAACAATAACAATAACAATAATAATAATAATAATGGTCTTCAAAAATTGAACTCAAAAACTGTTTTTTTTAATATTTCATTGATTATAATTCCCTGCGGACCCAAAAGTATAATAGCATCACAACCTAGTCAAATTAATACCCTTTTCCACTTTCCTGGGGGTACCAACATAGCCAAATAAAGAATTATCATGTGGCGAGCCTGCATTCAACAAATTACGAGTACAAAACATATTTCAAAGGAAAATACATAAACCAAATAGTTTCTTGATAGTAGATGTGAAATATTGGCGGGTTGGATAACAGGTCAAACTGGGCCATCGCGATAGATTGATGATAATGGCATATCCTTGCCAATTGAGTCGAGAAACCTTGTTGCTACATGAATAAGCATGCGTTCTCTTACTGGCTGACCTGGTGTAGGTGACACTGTTTGACTGTATAAAATTTCAAAATTTATTGGCCATTACAAAATCTACACATAAAAAATGTTTTAAAGAAAAAAAAGTTACCTAAACTTCAAAGTATATGTACGTGCTTCAGCATTGCAAGAAGAAGTAACCTTAATTGTTACATACCTGAAATGAGCCGTGAGCTTCTATAATGTACGACTTGATGTCATCCTTATTTCTTCATTTTTAAATATGATATAAAATATAGTTTATGACTAATAATCTTATTCTAAGTTGTTCATTTTTATCGAAACCTTTCCATACTAGAAGATTAAGTATTACATCACTATAAAGTCTAATATATAATATTTAGACCATAGAAGTCAATCTCCGCATAGGAGTCATGTCTACTTCTTTAGAGATTTAAATTGCAAAAATGGCCTTATATAATAAGACCATCATAATCAGTTTTCTTACTGTTACTCCTATATTGATCATTTAAAATGGAATATTTGACTCCTTAATATTTAGATAATCAATAACAGTTTCAGTATATTAAAGCAAATTAACAGATGATCGCTTTCAAGACCAAATATCTATAAATAGATATTGGGTTTAAAAAAAAAGGCGAGGCAGCGCCAAATAAGTTGTACGTACAACCAAAAGCAGCATGTCTCTCGCCTCTTTTACAAATCAAACTTCTTCATCCCGCAAAGGATTCATTATCTTTTCATCTTGTTAGTTTTTTTTACATATCAGCCTCACATAGGTTGCTATTTTCTAGATTTTATGAGCCGGGGCGCCATGGATGCAGCCTCTCACACCTCATGCGAGCTTTTAAAGCCGAGAAATATATAATATATGATTGGAATATGAACTATAACAGATTAGCATTTCTAAATGTTATTTATAAACAATACCTCAACATAATAAAGGATGGAATAAATTAGCTGAAATCTAACCTTGGATTTGGGGATAACCTTAACAGCAACCTCATGGTATACCCAAAATACCCCAAGAGAATCAATGATCTGCAAATAACGGGTCTGCAAATAACCGGTGGAATGGTCTATAAGAAAATATTTAAAAGCTTATAATGATGAAGTGTATGGTTTTCAGTTTTGACTACATACTTAACTACTTATATAGTTTGCAACAAAAAAGACATTAATAAAAAGGCCTAACGAACCTTTTCTCCCAACGATTTGCACTAAAAAGAAGATGGATTGTGTGATCATCAAACTGCGATTGGTTGGAAAGATACGATGAAATCGTTTTGCCCACAACATTATCTCTATCTGGAAACGAACGAAACCGATCAATTTAACAACAATAAGTATCAGATTCAAAATGAAGATAAACGAAACCTACGGTTGCTAGAACCGAACATAATTCCCTTCTGTTACTTCACTACGTGTTCAACACCAAGCTTCCAATCTCAAACTATGCAAAAAAAAGTAAACATATACAAATTAACAAACAAATAACTCCAAAAGAACGAAACCGATCGATTCAAAGAAAAAAACTTACAAATCACACAGCAAAAAACAAAATCATATCCACTATGTACAACGGAATCATAATTTCTTCAATCTTAACCACGATTCGTGTCTGATCATATCATGCCCAGTGTTCAAAAGTGTATTTTTATACATACATCTTCATAAATCATTTTTCTTATAAACTTAAATTAATATGTAAATATAAAACTTTGCTGATATTTAAAACATGAATAAGTAATAAAACTCTACAAACCAACCAAAGACTATAAAGTACCCATTTTGATATATCCAGCAAAGTTATGCCCAAAATTGCAAAACAAAATTAAATAACCGAGGGAATGAACTGTGTTGATATATCCACGACGGTTTTATCAGTCAAAATCTCTCGACTTTACCAAGTTTCTACTGATATCCAAGACATTTCATCAAACAGGTGTCGGTTGTTACAAATAACTCAACCTAAACCCTAAATACTAATGCTAAAAGTTCGGATGAAAAGAGAAATAAGACCTGCAAATTACTCAAAATCCACCGCCATATACGAAGGAAACCTTACAAATACATCAATAACAAATTTCAAAAAACAAAAAACTGAAAATAACCTGACAGATTATGTACTTACGGAGCTGGGTGAACCGAATGGAAGGTGAAGAAGATGAAGAGCAAAACTTCTACAACACACACAAAGAAGATCAAATTCACAAATGTTTTACAACAATTAACATACAACATACCTTGATTTCATGAGCGATTACACCGGGTGCTTCAATTATCGGAGTGCAATTGAGAGATTCGAGGAACCGGTGCTCTAAATCGACAACTTTGATGTTGCGATGACAGAGATGATTGGAATCGGTCTTGCGACGAAATGATGTTTCACTTTTACTTTTCAAAGCGTAATGGATTTTGATAGATAGCGATGGAGGGGAATGGGGCAAAAACACAGGTCTGGGATCCCTATTAAAAGGAAGGGTATATGGAAGTTACAGGAAACGTGGGGAGGGGACGTGGGAGATATCAACCCTGAAAGGCTGAAACCGTTCGTAACTTCCTTATTTTTGGAGAGAGAGTGTGTAACCTCCCTAAACTATCAAGAAAGCAGTTTTTTTTTCTTAGTTAAATAAGATATTTTAGATGGTTGAGTTGTGGAGATAGTGGGTAGCAAAATGTGGAGGTAACCACCACCTAGGAAAACCGTAAAAACTGCTTTGAACCGCCATTAGAGCGGTTATTTTTTGGAGTTTAAACGGCTGAGATTTCATCTCAGCATGATCCGACGGTGAATATTGATTTGCAAAGCGGTTAGACTTAATGGGTTTAATATATATATATAATAGTATCAATTATGCGTATGAGTATACTTACCAGTTCTTTGAAATCCTGTGATTCAGATTTGAGCTGATTCAGAACTCGGATAACATCTCCAGTCACTCCACAAGAATGTAGTATAAAATCATCCCCACACATCTCCATCACGATACCAGTTCTACTACTGAAATGGAGACAAAACAAACGGGTCAGTGAACTGTACATCTGATATGGTTAGCAGCCATCGATTTAGATCACGGTTGACCTGCGTTATGTATCCAACCAACTAGACCTAAGAAGCGGTACCAACAAATAATCTTACCAAAAAAAAAAATAAAAAAAAATAGTTACTATATAGAAGCACATTTGCTTGACAGCACTACTTTGCTTTGGAAATCTAGATGAATAAGAGGCTCACAAGTGATGGGAACTACATGGCTTCAATTATCTCAAAGTAAGTTGATTTAAGAGGCTAGGAACTACAATATAACAGTATCACTACTAGAAAAGTGTCATTTAGCGAAATACTGTCAGTTTTGTTGATTAGTCATAACCCTCTAAAGCTCATAAACATATCATGATATTGCTCTATATTCATCTTTGATTTGAGTGAATCTTTGTAACAATGATAGACTCGAAAAATATTGCTGTTAATATTTGAATATATCAAACCGCTGACTATGATGATTACTTTATTTAATAAATTTCAGGTCAATTTGACCAAAGCACCAGAGTTACCAAATGAAGATCAAGTACAAGACAACTAAATTCTGTTGACATCAATTCAATACAAATATTGTCACTGTAAACATAAAAAGACAAAATAAAATTTCTTTTCACAAGTTCAATGAAAAAACCCGCCCAGTTGACCCATTTGCCTTTAAACAGGCTGTGATGGGTTTAACTTGACATTCAAACACATACTATTTTATTGAAGTAATAATGCACTTTTATTGAAATATTACTTACGGTTTTCTGGGGGCTCTATAAAATACATGTTTTCTGGGTTTATTCTGATGCAGGGGATATGAGAGATGCGGGACCAATAGGAGCCTCTTCTACTGCACCTTCCTTCTAGATTTGGACAGGACACGATTCTTAAACTTAAAAGTGAAGGCAGCAGATTTTCTGGTAGATGCTTCATCTTTGGGCATAAACATAAAAAGAGATGTTGGAGGGAGGTGAGGTGTTGGACTCCCACTGAAACTGATTTCAGTTTCTTAAAGTTAAATAACCCAAGAGTAGTAAGAGATGAAGGAAGAAGATGAGACAACTGACTACACCTGCTCACATCATCTTCTTCTGATTTTCCACATTTTAATGCTAGGTTGACAAGTGAGGTTGGGAAATTCTGTGGTCCCCACTCTATGATGGGCTTCTTCAACCCCCCAATTACAAGGGTTTGCAGTTTGGGAGGCCAAAACCCACGAGGAAAGGAAGCATCTGTACTTGGGCAACCAAGTATATGCAGAGATGTTAAGGAGGTTGTTGATGCAGATTTTGTGTCCGATGCTTGTCGAATAGATTAGTTATTATTTTACGCTGAATTTGTAATAGTTAGTGAAACGGTCTATCGAACGTGTATAGACCCGCTCGTTTGAAGTGGTCAAACGAGAGGGTTATTCGGTTGACCGTGTGGGTTTTGCTAGACAAACAGTTAGATTATGGTTGTATAATGTTTGGTGTCGAAGGATAAGGCATCGAAGGATTGTGTATATCCTTCGATGAGCTCGAAAGATATCCATCGATAGATGAAGATGGACCTCGAAGGATATGTCATCCTTCGAGGTATATGTGTATCTTTCGATAGCTGGATGATCGACAGATGATCTATCGATCAATCAGTTAGATCCTTCGACCATACAACCTGTGTTGGGTATAAATACCAACACTTTGTCATTTGCAAGACCAAGAGAGTGAGAGGAGGTTTGAGACCTCACACGGGGAGAGATCACCACTTGATCTCTCCCGGAATGTATACTCCTTTGGTATTAGTTCGGTTATCATGTAATCGGGCCGACTTGTAACGTTTTACTACCGGATTAATACAAAGTTGTTTGTTTATCATTGCTAATCTCTTCCGTCTTTGAACATAATCACAAGAATCACGGTTTCGGTCCCCAAACCCGGTCCTACAATTGGTATCAGAGCCATGGTGCCCGATTTAGTAAATCTAACCGTTTACTAAGTCACATGTGCTCTAGATCTGTGATTTTAGTGATTTTTGTTCAAGAAGAAAAGTTGGGTGAAAATGAGAAAAACTCAGATCTGGACCCGAATATTCAGATCTGTGCTGAAACAAGTGTTCGGTTTTATGTTTTTCATCTATATAATCAAGTTATCATCATCAAAAATCAAAAATAAAGTGTTTTCATCGAATCTGCAGATTTACACAGTCCTGTGTTCTTGATGTTCTTCACATCTTCATATTTTGAAAGATGTAAAGAACTTCGAAGGATCAAACTGCTTTTCGAAAGGTTATCTGTTTGAATCGAAGGATAATCTTCCACCCACAACAACTTCGAAAGATCAACATAACCCCCAACGATTTCGAAAGATACATCATTATCCCCAACGATTTCGAAAGATCAGCATATATTGAATCGAAAGATGTTGTGAATCGAAAGATCTTTCATACCCCGAAAGATATATTCGAAGGATCATCCTTCGGTTGTGGAAACAGCTGTCTCAGGATATTGTTTTGTTGTTTTGTTCATCGCAGACAAAGAGATAGAATACAATGATGTCGGCTGTGATGTTTAATATATAAAAAAAAAAAGGAGGGTTGTTGACTTTTGGGGTGTGGATGTCTGTATGTCGGCAGAAGTGGTTTTGAAATGGAGATAGGGTTAGGACTATTGGGTGTTTTACATACCATCAAATGAAATGGGCCAAAATCCTTATGGGTAGTGGAGTTGGGCTGTGATTGCTTAATGATAACCCTTTTGTCTTGGGCCTCTAATATTGAAAGAAATCAATAATTCATGTTGTGGGTTTTGACTATTGAACCCAAGTCCTTGTGGATAACCAATTTCCTTTTCAATCATAAGTCTTCATGGCCCACTAGTATTTGTGGCACAAGTGTTTATTCGATTTTCATTAGTTTATTTGTTTGAGTAAACAAATTACTAGTGGGAGTGGGGTCGGGTGTTCGTGAAGTTTAGTTTAACCACGCTTCTAAATGTCAACGTCAAATTTGTACGGTTTTGGGAGCGCACGGGATGATGCGGGATGATGAAAACAAGAGATGATGAAAACCTGATTTTTGAAAAATGTGGGGTAGTCACGGTACCGATGCAAATGGCAAAAATGGTGACGCGACTATTATGGGCCAAAAACCAAAAACGGAATGGTATGTTCACTTCCGCACGTCAATGTTTATTATTGTTACCGGTTATTCGTAAATGTTCGAAAGTATTTTGTTTATTGTCATATTCTCGCATTTGAAGACGAACGTATGAACCTTGAACGCCAACACCGGTCCTAACGAGTTCACAAAGTCTTTGGAGGGATACAAGTCGGATCCGATGGGGTACTAGGCGATATTGCTTTATCAACTAGAATATGCAACGAAGAAATCCTTTTTGTTTATTGTCATATTCTCGCATTTGGTAACGAATGAATGAACCTAGAATGTCAACACCGGTCCTAACGAGTTCACAAAGTCTTTGGAGGGATACAAGTCGGATCCTACGGGGTACTAGGGGACGTTCTTATTCAACTAGAATATGCAAAGAAGAAAGTCGTTTTCGTGATTTTTCGGAACCGAGAACATTCAATAAAGATTGACGACAGTTCCGCTTAGTGGAGGGAATTGGTGAACATTTGACGACAGTTTCTTTGAAGTGGAGAGAATCTGTTAAGGTTTAGAGATTTTACCAAAGAAATGGGGGGATAAAAATGTTGAATTTCTTCGGTAAATTTCTAAACGCAATCACAGGTGGTAGAGTTGTGATTTTCTGGTGATACAATCGGTTCGGCGTGGAATGTTTTGCACAGACACATATTTGAGAATTTTAATTAATTCTCCAGCCAGCGTGAAGGGTTTTGCACGGAAAAATACAGGTTTCTAAAGTCTACAGTAGTTACAAAAGCGCTGTTCACTGAAGACCTGGGGAATCTTTCTGAAAGCTGATAGTTCAAGACTGAAGACCTGCAGGATTCGGTTTTGGGTTTGATGTTTCTTTGGGATTTTACAGGGATCTGGGGGTAACTCAATTCGTTGAGTTTGCAAACGATGTACTTGGTCAAGCTGACTTCCTGAGTACTGATGCTGAAGATCCGTAGTGCATTACGTGGTCAACTTCACAAAGGCGAGACAATGAGATCTGGATGTAGTTCAACTAAGCATGCTGGTTGAGCTTGCAAGGGATACACTTGGTCTAGCTGACTTTCCTGAGTGTTGATGCTGAAGATTAAAGTGCATTACTTGGTCGATTCCACAAAGACGGTTTACAGAAGACAGTTCACCAGAAATCTCTATCAATGTAGTATGCTTGTATGAAATAGAGTTCTTATGACAAGATCAAGACTTGATGCAGTTCTTAAAGATTGGAACCCTTATCAAATGCCGGTTGGAGTATTGGAAGATCAGCGGAAGATCGGTCAATTGAGGAAATTGCACAACACCCAACACGGATACGCGTACTTTAAGGGGGAAATATTTTACAAGGAGCGTCAAGATACTACTTACCTGGATCATCGGTCAAGGGGGAATTTGTTAACACAGAGAAGATGAATACTTGACTGAAGATCGATTGCAGTTGCATTTTCAGCATTCGACAGCAACGGACAAGGGGGAATTTGTTGATGCAGATTTTGTGTCCGATGCTTGTCGAATAGATTAGTTATTATTTTACGCTGAATTTCTAATAGTTAGTGAAACGGTCTATCGAACGTGTATAGACCCGCTCGTTTGAAGTGGTCAAACGAGAGGGTTATTCGGTTGACCGTGTGGGTTTTGCTAGACAAACAGTTAGATTATGGTTGTATAATGTTTGGTGTCGAAGGATAAGGCATCGAAGGATTGTGTATATCCTTCGATGAGCTCGAAAGATATCCATCGATAGATGAAGATGGACCTCGAAGGATATGTCATCCTTCGAGGTATATGTGTATCTTTCGATAGCTGGATGATCGACAGATGATCTATCGATCAATCAGTTAGATCCTTCGACCATACAACCTGTGTTGGGTATAAATACCAACACTTTGTCATTTGCAAGACCAAGAGAGTGAGAGGAGGTTTGAGACCTCACACGGGGAGAGATCACCACTTGATCTCTCCCGGAATGTATACTCCTTTGGTATTAGTTCGGTTATCATGTAATCGGGCCGACTTGTAACGTTTTACTACCGGATTAATACAAAGTTGTTTGTTTATCATTGCTAATCTCTTCCGTCTTTGAACATAATCACAAGAATCACGGTTTCGGTCCCCAAACCCGGTCCTACAGAGGTGAGATTAGGCAACTCGTGATCTGGAAATGACTCCATATTTGGACATTCATTAATTAGCAGGTATGTGAGGTGAATAAAGTGACTCAATTCAATGACTGTTGTCAGATTTGGCAAGAAGCCTAACAATACATATTGAAGCTTTGGGATGCTTGTGTTGTTGATAACAACCCTAGTGTTATCTCCTCCAAACTCCTTTTCTAATGGTTTGTCACAAGAATCAATTTCAAGTGATTTGAACTTCTGCTCTCCTGTTGTCGGGAATGAAGCCGATGTAATGGAAGTACAACCACCGATGACCAAAATCTCAGTGTTATTTGGACACCTACAATCCTCCATACTGTGACAATAATGTATCATTACCGTCCTAAGAGTTGTTATGAGGTTGCGCCCACAATCATCCTCCTCTTTCTCACCCAGTCTCACCATATTTTGACATTTATCTACTCTCAACTTCCTTAACTTTGTAAGAGCCTTACTCGCCTTTGCTTCTGATTCCCACAAGTATCTTATTTCGTTACATTTGTTTATGTATAAGACTTCAACTCCTCCAAGATACTCAATAACACCTCTCCACGCCACATCACTAAGCTCTAACATAGATTCTATTCTCAACTCCTTGACTGATGAAGCAACTTGAACCAGCTTTCTCAACACACCACTCTCACATTCAGATACTTCTAGAATATTCAATAAGGGCAGTGCTCCAGGTGACACTTGAACCAAATTAGGACAACCTCTAATAACAAGCTTTTTAAGGCACGGAAACGACACGACCTCAATACGAGTTGACCATACTTCCAACCTCTTCATATTCCGTAATTCAAGAACTTCAAGTGATGTGAATGCACGACAGGTCCCAATTAACTCTGAACCCATAGCTTTCACCTCATTTATGTCTTCAATATACAACTCCTTAAGTGAGGGCAACTGCCCAAGTGGTGGTAAAGATGTACAATGTTTACAGCCACGTAGAGACACACTAATCAGATTAAGATACGATGTATCCCCAACCCAATCAGGAAACTCTATACCCCCATATGACACTATTCCAAGCTTTATCAAACTCTCACTATGAGGCTTCAACGCATCGAGGACCTCCTTTTCCAGAGATTCCTTTCTAGAATCATTAAACACGTCACTCCATTCTAGTTCTAAACCGCTTAGCCTTTCTTTGCGATAAGTTTGCCTCAGATGCATGCGACGCTATTTCCACTTTTTCCAGCCCCTTGATGTGAGTCTTCCCACGAAGATTTATAAGGTCATTAAGCTCGGTTATTGCAAGGCCATTATCACCTCCAATAATGATCTTGGAGAGAGTTTGTAAGCTTTTCAGCTCGCCAATTCCAAAGGGTATCTTACTCAAAAGCGGAGTATCCCTAATATCCAGATGCCGCAAGTTTTTAAGCTTTAAGAAGTTTATGGGCAAGATACTTAGACTGTTACATCTATAAAGGATTAATGACTGTAAATTGTAGAGATTGCCGACATGTTCTGGTAGACATGTGATTAAAGTACGAGATAAATTAAGGTACCGCAAGTGCTTCAAACTGCCAATGGTCTCTGGTACCTCGCTAATGAAATAACCACTCAAACACAGAACCCTTAAAAGCGGTAACTTCTGCAGTAAGTCAACCAGAATCTTACTAGATAAGTAGAATTCTCCCCAACTATCTTCCAGTTCAACGGACACTGCTAAGAATGTTCTCAAACTTGTAGCACTTTTGATGGGCTTGAACTTCGAGTTTGCTTCATATTCCTCACGAACAAATGACATATGGCGATACTTTTCCAAATCTTTTGTTCTAGTATCCTTCATAATCTCATCATCTAACCTTAAAAAGAATTCGCCAGCGACATATATGGCAAGGTCATTAAGCAAGTCATGCATCACGAATAACGATGAGTCATTGGGTGCATACTGAAAAAATGACCTTGACAACAACTCTTCAAAATATTCAAGACCTAAGCTTTCCATCGACTTGTTTGAAGATGACTGGTTCAAAAAGCCTTCCGCCATCCAAAGTAAAATCAAATCATCTTTGTCAAACACGTAGTCCTTCGGGAACAAGGAGCAGTATGCAAACAACTGTTTCAAACATGCGGAAAGATCATGGTAGCTTAATCTGAGGGCTGGGATAATCTCATCCCCCTTTCCTAATTCCCATATGTCACTATTCAACAGCTGCTTCCACTCATCTTCTTCTTTGGTCTTTATTCTCAATAACCTCCCAAGTACTCTTAAGGCCAAAGGCAAGTTATCACATTTTTTCACAATGCCTTCACCATATGGTCTGAGGATTGGATGCAAATCAAAGTTATTTACACCCAACGCATGTTGAGCAAACAAAGACATAGCATCGTCATCTGACAAAGTTTGCAGATAGCTTAGATCATCGCAACCTAGCTTTTTGAGCAGTTGCATCTTCGGTGTTGTCATTATAATTTTACTTTTAGGAGCACACTCATGAAATGGGCTCACTAGGGTCTCCCACTCCTCAGAGCTTTCACTCCAAACATCATCTAATACTATCAAAAATCGTTTCTCCTTAAGTTGATTTCTAAGAGCTACTTGAAGCAGATTTAAATCTGCAAATTCCTTGTTTTCTCCATTCACAGATTGTAAGATAACTTTGCTTATACTAAAGATATCAAACTGGTCAGAGACACAAACCCAAGCCATTACTTCAAAGTGCTTCTTAACTTTCTCATCGTCATACAAAATTTTAGCTAGAGTGGTTTTCCCTAACCCACCCATACCAACAATAGGCACGATGCTAAAGTTCTTTTCACATGGCTCGTCCCCTAAAAGCTTCACGAGCAATTCCTTCTTTTCCATTTCCCGTCCAACAACACTAGAAGTATCTACCAAAGAGGTCTGATAAATTCTTTTAGACCTTTCATCTTTTACAATTAAACCAAGACTAAGCTTCTCCTTTTCTAGATCTTGTAATTTGGTGTTAATATCATCTAACTTGTGATGCACCCTCTGACTTAGTGATAAATTTGTGTACCAAGTTGGGACTAGCTTTTTTACCTTGCTGGTGATGCCTCCAGATTGCTGGGTGAGCTCACGATGCATAGCTTGTGTTGCCAGATCATCATGTACGTCATCAATGTCGTAAGCCAGATGTTGGAGACCACTGAGCCAGTTTTGAACAGCTTCATCAGTTATTTCCTTCTGAGAAGCATCGTTAAGGAGAGACTGTATCTGGGTCAGGGTCCTCTCTAGTTTCTTCAGCTCTGACTGGATTCCTTGGGACCGTCCGATTTTCTTCACAGCTTCAGAAGATAGCTTCTCAAAAACAACTTTAAGGAGTTCAGAGGCAATGATTTCAGCCATTGTTGGTTAATGGTGATGATGGAAACTCTGTGTAACAAGGATATATGTGAGTGAAATTGTAAGTGTATGGAAAGAAAGAAAGAAACGATCTCAGCTGCTGATGTTTATAGTTCTTTCACCCAGTGTTGTTAAGGTACCTTCCACACAATTGTTGTCCACACAATTCTTATCCACTCAATTATTGATGAAGTTTTGTATCTCACTTATTCGGTGTCCGTTCAGCTCCCTCGAGGAGCCCTGATGACCCATAACATAAGGCCTAATGATCATTTATATAAACTTTCAAAAAAAAAAAAAAAAACACACACACGTGTGTTATAATATAGGGATATTGGATTTAAATAACCCCAACTTTCACCAATTGGACGATAACACTCTCAACTTTCGATTTGTACACCACCACTCCCTACTTTCACCTTATTGGCTGATAACACTCCCTAACTAACTGAACCCTAACCCAGTTAGCTGATGTTAGTCGCCACGTCATAAAAAAATGCCATGTCAGCCGCCACGTCATTAAAATCCACATCAGCTGTCACGCCATATGCCACGTCAACAAAAGGGCCACATCAGATGCCACGTCTGCAAAAACTAACTGGGTTAGGGTTCAGTTAGTTAGGGAGTGTTATCGGCATATAAGTTGAAAGTTGGGAGTGCTGGTGTATAAATTGAAAGTTGGAAGTGTTATTAGCCAATTGGTGAAAGTTGAGGTTATTTAAATCTAATATCCCTATAATATATAAGTATGACATAAAAGCACACACAAAAATTGTAAGGCATACTAATATAAAAAGAGGTTTGGGTTAAAAATAAAACAACTTGAGATTGTTAGAAATAATAATTATAACAGATAAATGTACTTAGTATAATCTTACAAAGTTATTAGTAAAGAAGTATGGAAAGGGTGTGATGAGAGTATATCTTATCCCCACCTATGTGGATAGGTATGATGCACCCGTCGAGATCCCTAGCAGCTCCAAAAAAACCTTTAGAAATAATAATAATAATAATAATAATAATAATAATAATAATAATAATAATAATAATAATAATAATAATAATAATAATAATTGTATATAAAAAAATTAAAAACTAGCAATTAAATGGATAGACAAAAAATTAGTTTCGTTCTATTATTTATAATATATGTTTAAAAATTTTCAAAAAAGTAATATAATGATCTAATTTATATGTTGTGATTAGCTGAGGTTTGGAAGTGTATATGTGATCGGGTCTGAATGTGAGCTTAAAGAATGTATCAAGACGGGAATAACAGTCAATGTGGGGCTAGTCACTTGGTAGAGACTTTTGTCTTTTAATGGGAGGTTTTTGGTTCAATCCTAAGCAATGAGTAGTTTAGAATTAAATTTAGTATAACTTAAGAGTAAGTAAGCACTGCCATTCAAAAATATAAGACGGGAATAACACAAAGAAACAATAAGTAAAAAATGTTTTTTACCTTTGATCTCCCGTGTTCTAAACGGGCATATGAAGAATGTTAAGTCATTATTTAAATGAACGCAAATTACATTTCACATATAATGATGTAATACGATACCGAACAATTTCGAGAATGGGGGTGTTGGTTTCACCCTAAAGAATTTCGGGATCTTGCAAATTCTTTTTTTTTTTTTTTACTTTTCTTTTTGACAAATATACAGTTATTCAAAAAAAATGTTGTACATGCACGTTAAATTTTTGTGATTTTGTTAAAAATTGTAAAATCTCACAAAACTACAACTACCATATTAACAAATGCTAATTAATCCCACTAGTTTAATGTTTATATTCGACTCCACTTTTACTTTATTAAAAGTACTTTCACTTAATTAAAGAACTAGTAGTTTACCCGTCTGCTGTCCGGGTATATATGATTAACATCATCCAAACTCACTGCTGTCCGGGTATATATGATTAACATCATCCAAACTCACTGTATATTTTAATATCACGATGACTACTTATCTAACTATTAAGAACATCAATAACTATGTCTATATTTAAAATAATGTTGACTTTTAATTTAATTTCAATTAATAACTACAACTCTTCTTGAATTGTCATACATACTAATTTAAAATCTTACATCTAATTCGCACAATTTAAAATATTTAGTTAATTATTTGTAATTGATTAACGCAGGAATTGCTAACACCATTAAATGAAGATAAATGAGATCTATCAATGTTACACGTTTACAAAAGTATTAAAAAAAACTATCAACACAACCAAACGTAGATTATATTTATGTCATGAGAATATTATTTAAGAACATCAATAACAGTGTCGACATTTAAGATAATAACGACTTGTAATAAATGATAAACATGCAGGACACATCTACAAAAAAAAAGCAGATAATGTTATCAAGATCTCACAAGTATATTACAAAAAAGCAAAAAAAAAAAAACACAATGTATACTATAATATACAATAAATCATAAACACGCACAATACATATACAAAAAAAAAACAATTGATGTTATCAGGATCTCCCAAGGATATTACACAAAAGCCAAAAAAACACAATATATACTATAAGACCATGTGTAGTGGTTAAGAAAAATAATGCCCCCACCATGGGGCATTATCCGACACGTGGCAGTCCAGTCAGCATGGGGCGTTATTGCAAAAGTGGCGTAGTGGGAATAATGCCCAATAATCCCTTTTAGGCGTTTTTTTTTTTTTTTTAAAAGCAAGCTAGTTTCTCATTGGCCAGTCAAACCCAGTCAACCCATCACAATCTCTTTTAGGCGTGGTTTTAAAAACGCCAAGCCAATTTTTTTTTCAAAAAAAAATGCCCCATAACGCCCTATGTAATGGGGAGGGGGGCGTTTTTTTTGGATTTTTTTTCAAAAATAATGCCCCACTACGGGTGGTCTAATATACAATTTCGTTGGCAAAACACAAACCATTGTAACAAACACAATGACTTGTTATCCAACTATTAAGAACATCAATAACCATGTCTATATTTAAGATAATAATGACTTTTGATTCGATTGCGATTAGTAACTACAACTGTTCTTATATTCTTATACATCGAATTGTCATACGTACTAACTTAAAATCTTACATCTAATTCACACAATTTAAAAATTTTAAGTAACTATTTTTAAATTGATTAACAAAGCAATTGCTAACACCATTAAATAAAGATAGACGAGATCTATCAAAGTTATATCAACATAAACTAAATCAATTACAATTATCTCTATGGTCACTCGAAGAAAAGGGAGCATATGAAGAACTAAACAGAAAAGTCGGCATCATCAGTGATAACAATTACAAGCGAACCTGGAGCAGCATCGGATACCTTGATGAAGTCCTCCACTCTCCCCCATCAGATTTCAAGAACAACGCAGAAGAGTTTATCACACAACTGTTGAAACAGGATCAGAAAATCTGCGACATCCTGGCCGATCCGCAAAACAAAAGAAATAATAAAATCGCGTGGAAGAAGGCGAGAGTCGTTGAAATCTTTGGAAGTGATAATTGTAGCGTATAATATTTTATACATATTTCACTCTTTAATCTTTCTTTATATTTAATTTAATAAAATTAATATCCATTGCATACAAAGCAAACACAATGACAAGAACACATAACTTAATGTATAGAAAACCCACCTAGTTGCAAAACACAATAATCAGACGCAATAACACAATATATAGAATCAGTTGCAATACCATGGCTAATATTAACACTATCCATACCACCAATATTCAACTATTTCTTTATTTAATTAAACAAACAATAAAATATAAAAGACAATAAAAAGATACGCAATCAACATCATATCTATCACAATCAAAACAACTTCATCATCACCGGCGTTTCATATCTCCTTGAAGATCATCGCCGCCGAAGATTTGATCGACAAAAAGGTAACTTCCGATTGTAAATTTTAACGGTTTAATTTCTATTAGATTTCTAAACCTCTGTTAGATACTTAATCAGCGACATATGATGGTTACTACAGCGAATAACTTGTTTGTAGACGTCAAATCTGATTTTAGGTTTCAATCATCTTCAACCTCTCATATGTTATGTATAGTTGATATATATCTTATGTATTGCATGTTATGGACATTGTCGAACTAATGTTTACAGTATAATGTGATAATAATATATGAAAAAGTTGCAATCAAACAATGGGGGTGTTTGGGTTAGCTTATTTTGGAGCAACTTATGACTTATTGACTTATAAAAGTTAATAAGTTGTTTTTTGAGTGTTTGGGTTAGTTAATTTTAAAGGGTTTTGTGTGTTGACAAGCCATTTTTGAGAAGTCAGAATTTCTAACTTCTCACTTGTCACTTATATAAGTTAATAAGACATTTTTAAGAAGGAATCCCAAACACACACGGATGAAAACATATGATTCTGTTATAAATTTTTTTATTTTTGGGGTTCCTTCTCTAAAAGTACTTATTAACTTATATAAGTCATAAGAGAGGAGTTACAAATACTAACTTATCAAAAACAACTTCTCAACACACAAAAATAACTTAAATAAGCTAACCCAAACACTATAAACACAACTTATTAAATTTTATAAGTCAATAAGATATAAGTTGCTCCAAAATAACCTAACCCATGTGCGATTACGCAAAAAGAGATATTTTACGAATATATATATATATATTTACTGATGTATTGAAACGGTATACAGAAGAGATCTATTGCACATTATGAATTAGGAATAATATTCTCATGACATAAGATTACATTTTAACACATTGTGTATTAATACTAACAGTTAATATTAAATGTTATATATCACAGGTATACAAAAATGATTACGTCCTGCCTGTCTCTATTACAAGACCCTAAATCATTGAAACTGGTATGCTGTAATGCCTTCAATAAGTAAGTGTAAACTTCATTACGTAAACTGAAATTAGTAAATGTAACTACAGGCATTACCAATTGAGTTTGTAAAGCTTGTGGGAGGAGATTACTGGAACCGGACAAAGGTAACGATAAATCATGAAAGCGGAATAAGCTGTACAGCATGGCTGAGAAGTGTAAGAGGTGAAAGTGTTGTCACTGACGGATGGATAAGTATTGTAAAAGGTCTTAAATTGACAAATAACACCTTATTGGTTTTGAGGATAATCAAAGAAAAATGTCTACAAATACATTGTTTCATACAAAACGTTTGTGATGAATCGTTCTTGACAGTCAACCGTTACGGAGATTTAAAGATCATAGTAAGTATAGTTATATGTTAGTAGGAATTTGTTTTTTGTTATACTTGTCAGCAAATGGAATAAATGAATATATGTTTATAAAATATTACACAACTTTTCAGGTCATTCCAGAAGCTTATGTGAACAAATTTTACTGTTACTGGCCAGTAAAAGATTCTTATAACATATACGCAGCAGGTCAGTGTTGGAAAGTTGAGACCGAAAAAATAAATGCATGCTACGTTTTTGCTAAAGGGTGTCCGGAGATGTTTGAATATATTGACATAGAAGACGGTGATATACTGATGTTGATGAAAACAGACAGCGAATCGTTTGACTTGACACTTTATCGTAGCGGAGTTGAGGTTGTTTTTAGAAAGAAGGAGACAACTAAAGACAACTCAGTTGTTGAAATACCTAAACACACATACTATGAACACTTCAACTCTGTAAGTAATTTAAAGTAAGTTAAAATGGTTTGCTAGTCAATACGACTTATTTACAGATGTTATCGTATAACAGATCTTCACTGATCAAGAAGACTCAATCGACCAATTCATTACTGGGGTAATGAGTTTACATATTTTTACAATACAATATATTGATCCTCAGATGTTAATGAATTTTAAAAATCTTGGATGCAGATGAATGATGAGAAACATGAAGTGAATAAGAAAAGTGTTGAAAAAGAAAAGTTGAAGTCAGAAAGAAAGAGTTTTGTAAGTGAAGGAAATAACAACCAGACAAAAGAAGATGTAAGTCTTTGAAACATAATAACGGATAAGTTATTTGTTCATATTATTATACATACTTAGTTGACGATTGTAGTTTAATTTGCTTTAATGTTACGGGCTGTAATAACAGGTTAAAAAGAAAGGTAAACAGATTGCATCCGATTCTACATCTGAAGAACCTAAACAACTGATATGCTGTACAACTTATGATCATTCTACCGTGTCAGTAACTGGACGACAAACACGAGATCGTTTGGTAAGTTAAGCATAAGTTAAGAAAATATTCCAATAAATATTTCTTGTACATTAACATATATACTATATATATATATATATATATATATATTGAAAGGAAATGCATGTTTGAAATGATAAGGTTAACAAAAACGGGAAAAGAAGTCAGATGGCGTTGAAGGTAAGCAATGAAGACGAAAAACGTGTTGCACATCAAAATTATGATCAAGAAAGTGGTGCGTATCAATTCAACAGGAAAGCAAATTATCGAATGGTATGTCATTTCTGTTATTTAATGAGAACAATTTACAACACCATTCATGAGGCTATTTATACGTATAGAATTACCAGTTAAACACATAACAATTGAACTTGGTTTGCAACAAAAAACCTTAAAACAGTTGTTTTTTTTTCTAAACAATAAAGTATAACTTCACTTATAACCTTCATAGAATAGCTATAATAGATAATAGATACTAAATTATGTTTATACAAAAATTAACAATTGATATTTGTTGCTGCTGACAATTATATCCAACACGGCTAATATACTTGTTAACTCTAACATCAATGCAGCGATTACCTGTAGAAGTTGTAAACAGAGCAAGGTTAACAAAGAAGGTGCATCAAATGAATGTCAGAAACATGGATGGGAAAACAGTTGTGAAGATAGTTAAGCGACAGAAGGATGGAAATGGATTTAGGTATGCGATTGAAGGGTGGCCAAGTTTCATAAAGGAAAATGATATTAGCACGGGTGACAATATGCATTTAACTTATGTAAAATCAGGAAACCTCCTCATGTTGTGTGGATGCAGTCAGCCAAGCTTAGAAGTTAACGTTATCTGCTAATGATGCAGATGTCTGCGTATATAAACTAATGCCTTTTGTCGTCATCGTTTGATGGTTTTTGGTGGGACATGTTGGAACAGCTTATTGTGTTTTTTTGGTTGATTGGTAGCCTAACCTTGATAACAATTATTACTATATTAGGGCATGGATGACATATTTTGTTTAGAATTATAATTTGTAAACAGTAGTCGAAGTTCATATTTAGTTATAAATTTAGTTGTGATTTCCTGTATACAACATTAGAAGTCTTATTGGTAATATTTCCATCATCCAAATGCACTGCATATTTTAATATCATAATGACTTCTTATACAACTATCTAGAACATCAATAAGTGACTCCATAAAAAAAGTGTCTCCATATTTAAGATAATAATGACTTTTTTATGCGATTGCAATTAGAAACTACAACTATTCTTGTATTGTCATACATCGAATTGCCAAACATAGTAAATTAAAATCTTACATCTAATTGGCACAATTTAAAATGAATTAGTTATTTGTAAATTGTAAAACGTAGAAATTAATAACACCATTAGATGAACTTAGATAAGATATATGAAAGTTAGATGTTTTCAAAGTGTTGAAAGAACTACCGATGACAAACAAACGTTGATTATATTTACTGGCATAAAATATTACACACCAAACATATTATAAAAATAATAGAACAATTAAAATAACACATTAATTTCGAATATTGATTCTCCATATACAAAAAAAATACCAACCACAAAACAACCACAAACATAATACTATGTATATAACACAATGATAGCAACAAACAACTAAATACAAAACTATAACTAAACATGTGGTGAAACTACAGTTTCAATATAGCTTGCACCTACAATGCCTTGTGTAAAGATGATAGGATAATAACCATGCATCTTCTTTGCCCTTACGTTTATCTGAGCAACATCACCCCATTCGTGTACTATAATTAATTTGTTATTACCATCAATGTAGTGCACAGATGACCCTATCATCAACGGCATAAACACACGGGGTACAAAAGACACCACTTTCGACCAAGTATTATTTTGTAGACGCCACAATTGAACATCTACACTACACATTCCAATACTAACCAACATATGAAGTTCATCTCGTATAGTCACCAACTGACCTATAGATTCCACACTCAATGTATCTGGGTAACCTACATTTTCTATTACCTTCGACTCAACATCCAAACGAAGAACCGCTGTGTTACCCATACACCAGAATTTGGTCAGTACAAAATACAAACTTTTCCTACAAAACGTCCCAACGGACCAACTATAAACAATAATATCATATGGACTATCAATTAAGAACCTTGGAGTTGACCATGAACCTTCACTAAACCAATAAATATTAACAGTCAACCTGAAATGAGTGCGTTTAATGTGCACAATTTTGTAATCACCAGCAGAGTCAACACAAAACCCAAGACTATCATCATCCATATTGTAAAATCCCTGATAATTAGAATTTCTCAGCATCTTGAACACACGAGTTAGTGGATTCCAAACAACCAAATCACCAGTATTACATAAGCAAACACATACCATGCCATCCAAACTTGCTAAAAAGATCACATTACATGGATGACAATCGAAGGGAATGTGAATATTATTGCCTAAAACACATCTAGGAGATGCAACATCAACATAACGAATCGCACACGATGATTTGTCAAGAGCAATTATTTTCTGGTCACCTAATACTCGCAAGAAACGACAATTATTCTTAGCAAACTCAGGAGTCGAAAGATAGGCTAACCACTCTTTAGACACAGCCTTGCACCGTATAACCTCCTTTGCCGGAAGTCTTGGAATAATCTTCATCAATATTAACAGAGATGGAAGATCCTTCATATTCACTTACGATTATACTTTAATTAAAAATACTGATGTTGATAGAGAGAAAGGAAGAAAACACATATGAAAAGCGATTCCTTTGAAAAATGAATACCTACATAGAAACTACCCCAGTTAACAGTTGACACAGGTGAGTAAAACCTCCTAAAACTCCTAGTAGTGGTGGTAAACGGTTTTCACACACTATGGGCGATAAGGGGGTAAATAAAATTAAATAACAATATATATTAGAAACCGTTTCTAATTTACAGGTAAACATATACACATACATGGAGATACTTTTTAATCAATCACATACACAAATATACTTTTTATTAATTAATCTTATTTTTATAAATTACTTTGTTAGTTGTCAAGCATTGTGTTATTATAATTGTGAAAATAATTACATCGTAGATTTTTTTTGGCATTGGGTTTTATATATTATTTTGTCTTTTTTATAAAAATATTGTTTTTTATGATAATAGGATTATTGAAAAATAATGAGAACCACAACTAAAATATAGGAAGTTAGTTACACAATACAATATATAAAAATAGACACCTACAAAAAAAATCAAATATATGGAAAACAGAAAACCAATAATACATTAATAAACAAAACATAAAATGACAATATTCCAGCAAAAAAAAAAAAAAAAAAATCCAGTAAGAACTATTCCTTAACTGGACATATTACAAAGTGGGAAGTTTCTAATTGTCCTTAACTGCACAATATGTAACCACTATTAAAAAAGAATGAGAAAGACAGCAAAAAGTAGGAATTAATTACACAATGTTATATTTAAATATAGTCAACTACAAAAGAAATCAAATATATAAAAAAACAGAAAAACAATGACATAATGATACTCAAAAAACACAATGACTATACTAAAAGAAATCATTTAACTAAAAACTAATCATTAACTGCACCTATTAGAACGTGGGAAGTTTCTAATTCTATGTAACTGCACAATGGTAAGGGCTTCCAAGCTGCTCTAAGGGCTTGGTCTCCAAGGGCCCATTGTGTTTTTTTTTTTTGTAGACCTTTTTGTTTTTAAACCACAATCACATGTAATCATAATTAAATACGCACAAAGCAAATATTAAAATCATACACTCTCAATGAATATTTAACATGACAATATAAGCACATTAATTCATAAAGATTCAATCTCATTGTGACAAACTATACCACACATAAAAACAACCACAAACATCAATTACTAACTGATCAAAACAACGAAGAACAAAAAAAAGAACTACATAAAATAGCATAACTAAACATTTGGTGAAATTGTAGTTTCAAAATAAACAGATCCATTCACACCTTGAGTAAAGATGATAGGCAAAAAAACATGCATTTCCTCTGCCTCTACAGTTACATCAGTAATATCACCCCATTCTTAAACTATAATGAACTTCTTATTTCTGTTGATATAGTGCACAGACGACCCAATCATCAATGGCATAGAAATAGCAGGTGGACAAAAAAATTACTTTTGACCACTTTTCATTTTCAAGTTTCCACAATTCCATATTCACACTATAGAATCCGATACTAACCAACATATGGAGTTGATCTCGAATACTAACCAAGTGACCTGTAGCTTCCACATCCATTGTATCTGGGAATCCAACATCAGAAATTACCCTGCTATCAACATCTAAACGAAGTACACATGCGTTACCCACACACCACAACCTGGTCAATACGAAATACAAACAATTTGCACAAAACGTGCCTACAGACCAACTATAGACGTCAACATTAAACAGACTATAGTTTGAGAACATTGGAGTTGACCATGACCCTTCACTGAGAGAATAAATGTTAACAGCCAACATCATATGTGTCCGTTTAATATCACAATATTGTAATCACCAGAAGACCTGACGCAAAACCCAAGACTATCCTGATTCGGATTAAAAAAAACCCTGTGAATTAGAATTTGATAGCATCTTGAACACACGAGTTAATGGATTCCAAACTACCAATTCACCAGTATTGATTAGGCAAACACATACCATCCCATCCAAACTTGCTAGAAATAAAATATTGCACGGATGAGCGGTGAAGGGAATGTGAACTTTATCACCTAAGAAACATTTAGGGGATTCATTATCCACATAACGAATATCACACAATAATCGGTTAACGGCAATTATCTTATGATCACCTAATCTGCGCATGAAACGACAATGATTCATAGCAAACTCAGGTGTTGAAAGATAGACTAACCAATCTTTACACACAACCTTGCACTGTGTAACAACTTTTGACGGAAGTCTTGGGATTATATTCATCAGTATCAGCAGAGACGGAAGAAACTTCACAATCATTGTCAATGTAGGTTAAATAACAAACACTTTGACGATCAATACAACAAATATGAAAAGAGATTCCTAAGAAGATGAAAGTTCAACAAATATTATCACAAGCAGTAGTTAACACACGTATATTAGAGCTCCTACAATTACGAGTAGTAGGTAGTTATTAAATAGATAACTATCGAGATTTTTTAAATCGGTTAAATTTTTAGTACACATTTACATTAATTTTATTTTTTGGCCAATATTCAGTTGAATAATAATTTACATAAATAGTAATAACAACTTTTGATTCAATCGTATTTTTAAGTATAATATGGCAACTTTCTCTTATAAATACATACTCGAAATATTTTGTTTCATTGTATGTGTTGCAAGTACTATTTGATTGTTAGTCTTCTTTCTGATTTTTCGTGTTTGGGTTAACATGTACCGTCATGGTCCGAATTTTATCATAACTATACTTGATCCGCTATCCCTTCAACAGATACATACATTTCCGAATTATTTGTTTAAAGTAACGATTCCTATTGTTTCATCCTTTATTCAAAAGAAATTTGCCTTTTGTTTTTTGGTTTTCAGGCTATACCTATATGTATGAGTAGATTGATATGGATGAATAAGTTAGAATCTTCAACTGTTAGTCTTAAATTTGATGAAACGCATTCATGGTCTGTTGTTATCAAATTAATAAAAGATGTATTCTACTTTACGGATGGATGGTGTGAGGTTTTAAACTACTTCGGCCATGAATCTTTCTTCATGATTTTCAACTATCTTGGTGATCATACTTTCAAGTTCAACCTCTTCTCTCATGATCCAAATAAAGAGTTTGGAAAATCGTTTTGTAAAATTATTCAAAATCCTATACAAAGTCCAACGGTACGTAATTTTCTTATACATTTTATTTTTTATTTTTTGTTATTACGATTTATTAAAAAAAACATAATACGCATAAAATTGTAATAATTATTTTTTTACAGGTTCTACCAGATACTTTTATTTCAAAACATTATGATTATTATTTACCGGATAACATGGTTATACTTAATGTATCCGAGTATCATCAATGGGAAGTCCGTATTAGAAAGATTGGGCCAACTTATTGTATTGTTGATGGTTGGTTTAAATTTATTGAAGATCTAAGGTTAAATCCTGGGGATATTCTGTGTTTTAAAAAAAAAGGACGTGAATCATATTAATATTATCATTTTCAATAAAGATGGTCGTCAAGTTTTGTTAAAGAACACTACTTTGATTGAGCCAGAATATGAACATATTAACAATGTGGAAGGTTATCGACAAGTTAGTGACGATCCTAACTATCCTTTTTTTTTGCAATGACAGTAACTCATCAATTGGTATTATACTATCCCGTTTTATGTTAATTTTTTTTTGTTTTTTAGTGTTTTTCATTTAATAACATTTACATATTTTTAACATTTTTACAAAATGTAGATCCTTCCCAAGTTAATTACTGACTTAACTGGTTTAAATGAGTTTTCTGAAGTAAAGATCAAAGTTGTTAAAGGAAAAATTTGGGTTACGAATCTTCGTACACACAACATTGATGGTCAAATAAGGTTTGTCAATCAATTTATTATCTTAGTTATTATTTCTCTTTTACCCAATGTGTATATATCACTAACAAAATTTTTCATATTTTTTCTACCATAGGTACGGTGTTGTTGGATGGAAACATATACTTCAAGCTGAACATATTTCCTTAGGTGACGATTGCTTTTTCAACTGGTCTAAAATGAATTCGAGGCTATTGGTTACGAAACT
This sequence comes from Helianthus tuberosus, assembly GCA_030545235.1. Taxonomy (NCBI): domain Eukaryota; kingdom Viridiplantae; phylum Streptophyta; class Magnoliopsida; order Asterales; family Asteraceae; genus Helianthus; species Helianthus tuberosus. Next base: position 87,086 of record JARYGA010061072.1, read on the forward strand.
CTAGCAAGCAGAAGTGTTACAGCAATAGAGTTTCAGTTTATATTGAAAACCCGAAAAACATATATCTTACATTTACCTTTCGATCCCCCTTTTTTTATGTTTGTAGTACAATGCGTTGGTTTTTTTTAATATTTAAATTCAGATTGCCATGATAATTTCATCCGTACGGTCCGTTTATGATAAGTAACACAAATCTACTTAAAAAGAATGGTATACATAACATACAAACTACTTAAAAAGTACCAAAATAAAAAACACAATGACAAAAAACACAATTGTATAACATATATGATTACACACAACACAGAGACTTCACGTTTACTTTTGTTTTTGTTAGGATCTGAGTTTCTTATGATTGAGTTTGTTTGTCATAATTGAACAAATGAACGAAGGTAAAATGAGATTAAATGCAGCGGAAGTGGAATCAAACTTTGTAAACACAATCTAAGGGAAAATAGTTTTCGTAAACACATGTTTCTCATTAAAACCCCTGTTTGGGGGGTTTTGATCAAGGTTTTATAAAGGGAAAAAGTGAATGCTGACGTGGCAACGATTACAAAAGTCCACGTGCCAACCCTTGGTGAAGGAATTAATAATGGAAGACAGTTGATTTATGAAACCACTGATGAAGCAAGATCAGTGGTTGCAAACGGTTATACTGGAAACAGTGGGTGATTCTAAGCTATCAGTGGACAGCCATCAGTGGGTTAAAACACTGATTTTGAACAACAGTGATTACCAAGGAAATGAGAGGAGAAGGGTTGACTTTCAGCAGTGGACAGTATTAACAGAACAGATGTTTGAACAAAAATAGTGATGTCAGATGGTGAATCAATGAGATATTGAATCTTTGATGATATATTTCAGCTACTTGTCTATTATCAGTTGGACATTACAGCAACAACAGCAGCATCATAATATTCTTCAATCAGTGGTTGAGAAAACATCTGCTGCATGTGTACGGTCAAAACACTAAGCTTATTGCCTAGGAATTGATATCCCCCTGATGTAAGCTTTTCACACTCTTGGTATCTGTACTTGTTTGTGTATGATAAATCTTGACAACCATGCTCCTAGCATATGCTATGTTCTTTGAGTGTGGCACAAGTTTTTCAAACTTGTTGTCACTGAACTGCAGAAGCCCCTCTTACAAGACATCTACCCAACTTTCTGTCTTTTTAGTACCCCAAGGTGCATGACTTGTTGATGAGATGGTAGAAAGCCAACAAGAAGGCAAATGTTTCAGGATTGACCTTTTCAAAGAATCCTTTTTCATTGAAGATGTCAAGTGTTTGGTGAAATGAATGACTTGTAAAGGATTGATGTTTTTAAAAGGTGAAGCTGCACATGTAATATATGACACACACACATACACAAAAATAATGACATAAAAACACAATGACAAAAACACAATTGTATAACATATTTGTACACAACCAACACATGTTTGGTTTTTTTTTTTTACAAATTATGAAACAATTTAAAAGTTAGTAAACTTAGATAAACCTGGATCTGGGTACACTAAACGGTTAATGGCAGGAACAGTTACATAATGTAGAAACTGCTTGGGGAAACGATGCGAATAACTGAAGAGACACACGTTTACACACAATTATTACTACACACACAAACCCATTCAGTTAACACGGGAAACTTAAACTGATACACGCTTTATTACGCATGAATCAACGAAAAATATTAATAACCTTTGTAATTATAACATAATAATCCTATCGCTTTTTTTTAACGGAATAATCCAATCGCTTTACCGCCTATTCAATTCCCTACCCCTGACCACCTATAAAATAAACTAACCCATAAGTCCATAACACATCACCTATCTTTTAACACTAACTCGAAACATCTCTACATTCAACACAACTACAATCATACCTGGATCACACTACCATTTCGGAGACACAACAGAGGCCAAGAAAATTATAACCACTGCACACTTTGTAGAGGATCAAAAGGATTCAGAAATCTTACGAACACTACAGAGAATGCATAACACCGCCACTGCAGATGTAGAGAGAAACAATACTGACATGAACTACAACGTTCTGCAGTATATTTCGAATGGGCTACAGAACGAAGATCAAATAAAGATTATACAATATCTGGATAAACAGTTACAGATAAAGAAAAACATAGCAGTTTCGTTAGAAGAACTCAAGGATACCTTGTCGGAGTACATGAAGACGAAGAACGAAAGGGTTACTATAATGAAGAACTATTAGAAACGTTTAATGATTACTTTTATTTGTTTTGATCGCTCATGTATTTGACCTTCTACAAGTGTATCCTATCTACTTAATGTAATAACATATTTAAATATTGACACTGTCTTATAACAAATTTACCTAATGACTCTATTTTACCATTTTACCAAAAAATTTATTTGTTTTGCTTAGAATTTAGATGTATTACATAAAGTAACATATTACAAAACACATGATCAAGTAACATATAGAAGTATGTATACTAACTGATTGTAAAGTATTAACACAGCTATAGTTAATAAACGTTTATTTTCTTACATAACTTGTGTAAGATTGCTCTACAATATTTAGGTTGATTATTTTACGTGTAAAATATCAATAAATATAAGACGGTAGATGAAACGTGTTTGTTAATTTACAAATGCCTGTTGATATTACAAAAGAATTGTATTTAACGTATACCATTGTGTTATTGCCATTGTGTTAATAATAACAATGTGGTTTTGGGAAACATTACCATAAATACTGCATTTTTGTTATATGTTATATTTGTTAAATATTAATCTAATATAAATTTCTCTATTACAAAAGTAATTAACTATTATCTACACACAAATTGACATATATGAACATTAATAACAGCCTAATACAAATAATAGTCACACAAAATACACCAGTCAAAAGCTTTGAAAGTAAATACAAAAAAAAAAAAACAAAGAAAACAAAACATTTCGCAATCACGAAAACGGCATTACAAGGTACAAACATAAAGTTAACAAATTACTTGAACACACAAACATACTAACTGCATTAAAAAAAAAACATAAGCATAAACCGTTTATGGAATGTGAACAGACAACGACGGAAACGAACTACTTCTTAACGCGTTTCACCTTCTCCGAATTATTCCTAAGTCTCTTCTTGTAGTTGAATTAGACATATTGTTGACAACATCTTGCACTCCTATATGACTTTTGTTAGAATCAGTCATTTGATCATATTGAACAGCACCCTACATGAAACATAGACAACATGAAACACTTCTATAATTTCTAAATTATTAAAATGATATACAAAAAACCAATTACCTCTTTATTGATTTGTCTGGCAGAGCCCTCATATTGCTCAGTACCAACAATACCCTAAATGCAACAAACCAACATGTTACACTAAAAAAATAACCAACGTAATAAGATAAAAATAAAACAATTTATTCACCTTCATCACAGATTGACCAACACTGTCATCATGCTTCTTATCATTACCAATATCCTGCCATAACAAAACAACCAATATTACATTCAAAGTACATAAAAAAAAATAACCAACATAATAACATAAAAATAAATCGATGTATTCACTGTCATCGGCATGACTGGGTGCGAGATGTTTTGGGGGACATCTTAAGAAGAGCTGGGATTTCTGCTAAGAAAGAGGCCCCTGTGAATTTCCTCACGGACCCTATGGAAGGGAGATCTACTCTACGACCAGCGGATCTGCTCGTCTTTGGCTGGGCTGGGGGGAAACATGCTTGTGTGGACCTCACGGGGGTTTCCCCTTTGGTTGGTTTAAGAGAAAACGGGTTTGTAGCTGGACTAGCAGCAAGAAAGGCCGAATCAAAGAAAGTGGATAAGCACGCTAAAGCTTGCGCAGAGAACCAACATGTCTTTATCCCTTTTGCCTTTGATACTTTTGGCTCCCTAGCGCCAGAAGCCATCAACTTCTTGACGAGGGTTCAACGGGTTATCCACAGCAATTGTTCGACCCTAAGGGGGCAGGGGTTTGTGTTTGGGAGGTTGGGGTTTGCAATTCAGAAAGGGTTGGCGGCGCAGCTTGTTGCCCGTCTACCTTCTGTTTTGATGTAACTTAACAAGTTTTCTTGTTTTATTTTTTAAAAGAAAAAAAAATGATATATTCACCTCCATCGTAGATTGACCAAAACTGTCATCATGCTTCTTATCATTACCAATATCCTGCCATAACAAAACAACCAATATTACATTCAAAGTACATAATAATACACATCCAAATAAAAGAATCATTTACCTGAAGTCTCGCTTTAGTAAGGCAATCATTTACCTCCGTATCAATAATAACCTATATATAACTTCAAAATCAATTTCCAGCTAACTAATACTATAAAGTTTAAAGAAAAATACACTTAACCTCTACTTCAGATTGCAAATGGTTGCCAGTTGTCTTGTTATCTCCAATAATCTAAACGTAACATACGAACCATTAATCAAATAACAGTAACAGTAACTTATATTACAAATAAAGTAATGAAAATAATTAAAAGTTTGAAACTCACAAAAAACCAAACCACAAACACATATTGAAAATAAAAAACAAAATACATAAAGAGTTACCGATGACTGCGTTGACGGTGTAACAGAATTATCAACTACTGAGCTAAACACTTCATCAGCCATCTCCCATTCAACATCTTTGATCTTTGCACACATTTCAGTTTCTTAATCAATTTGAAGAACACCAGCTGATGGAGGAGTGGCAGCGTCAACAGATGTAGATATAGACCTAGGCTGTATAAGCACATTGATATCATCTACGAAGTAATGTTACTATTATCAAACAAACCAACTTACTAAGGTAAAGTCACTTAAACCCAAATAAAACAAATCATTTACATGTACAACACTTTGGGTAAGGCTAGCATCTCGCCCATTACCAACAATAACCTAAGAAAACAAACCAATAATTAAACTAACTCTAATTAACCATATTAAGTAATATTAAAATAATAGTAACAGTAACCTATATTACAAAGTTAATACAGTCATGAAAACAATTAAAAGTTTGAAACTCACAAAAAACCAAACCACAAATACATATTGAAAATAAAAAACAAAAAACATAAAGAGTTACCGATGATTGCTTTGACAGTGTAACAACATTATCAACTAATGAGCTAAATACTTCATCAGCCATCTCCCATTCAACATCTTTGATCTTTACACACATTTCGGTTTCCTCATCAATTTGAAGAACACCAGCTGATGGAGGATTGGCAGTGTCAGCAGTTGTAGATATAGACCTAGGTTGTATAAGCGCATTGATATCATCTCCGAGGTATTTAGAAACAGTAAAACGGTTGGAAAATTTAGGCGCTAAATTATAGGGATGGATCTTAATAACAAAAATAACCCTTCGAGAACATAAATTTTCATTCAAATACGATTCTATCCAATTTGGATCATCAACACCCTACAAAAAACATATTAAGCTATCAACACAACTGAACAAACTAATATATACTAATCATGCAAAAAATTCAACAACTAATAATTGTAAAAGGAAATGTAAAATAAACCTCTGACAAAGACTTATTAACTAACTCATCAGCATATATTTTAAGTAGAGATACTGCAGCTTCATTAAAAACAACACATGTCATCTCATCATTGGTACCATTAGTAACACAAAGTTCCAATTTGTATCTGCAAAACAGAAACGATTAATAAAACGAAAAACAAACAACAAATAAAATATTAAAAAAACTTACACATAATGTGGATTGACAACATCTTCTTCACGGTTCCAACACAAATAGTAACCGTCAACCATTGACGCCTTCTTACGACATTTGTTACACTTAACATATTTCCAATCACTATGCATTTCCACACCACTTATGTTTGCATCAATGTTGAAAATTGTTCCCTGTACATGATTTAAAGTCAAAAACTAATGATTAAAAGTAAAAAACTAACAAAAAATAATTTATTTGGGTGTATTAGCAATACAATACCTCAGCCACATCTCCTGCTGTAAGAAGGCTGTATATGTTTGCAATACTCGTAATTTGAAAGGTGGCTGCATTGTCTTCATTGATAGTAATTTGAAGAGACTCACTGAAAACAAAAAATACAACGTATATAAAACATAAAATAATAATGCATCTAATAAAACATGCCAAATCACATAATTACATAATCCTGTAGGCATCAATTTCAGGTATAGAAAGATTCAAGTAAATTTGAGTCGCCACAGTTGTCATTAAACTTGTAGAACCTAATTCAATTCAAACATTTAAACATAAGTTATAAATAATCAAAATTAACAATGCAACATATCCTATACGTAACACCATACCCTTGTAAGATCGAACTTTGCAAGATGACAAAATAATAACAACTGTATTTTTTGCAATTATTCGAATATAACCATCGCTAAACTGATTCACCAAGTGTCCCCATAATGAAACATTCACCTTCATATCACTGAATTATATATATTTAAGAATAAGATAGTAAAAATAAACAATATAGACGAAATAATTAATATAGACAACACTAACATATTTGGTGTCAGAGATAACAATGTTTCGTACACCAGGATTGCAAGATGAAACAGATTCCAATTGATACTGAAAAGATCCCCATTCCCTAAGAACGCCAATAACATCTGCACATACACACACACACACACATATATAACATTAGAAAACTTGAAGAATAAAAAACTAACAGAATAAAATGCATACATACCTGTAAGATATTTGTCATCATTAACACGATCGGCTAACAGATTGAATGGAAGAAAATCAAACACATATCGTCTGAAGACAGACGGATGCGTCGGACAAGCAGTAATACTTGTTGAATACAAGAACTGAATGAAAATATCGCACCGCAATGGACAATACATGGTACTATACTTATGAACAACAAACTTACGAATCCTGTAAACACATCCCTCTTTAAACGCATTCTGAAATAACCTCCGCAAGTTAGATGGAATCTTTGCATGAATAGATGAACCCTGAAAAAACATATACATTTTAAGATTAGATAATTACCAATGTAAAGTAAAAAACTAAACAATATTGCATTACAAAGAAATACTTACTTGTGCATCAGATAGAATCATGTCAAATGAAAGGATACGATTTGTTTTAGGGTTGAACGATGTCCAAGCACGCGAGACCAACACATCAACTTGCCAGTTGTTGGTAAAATAAGCACGTAAATCCGAAATACTTGCACGATTCATTTTATAAAGTAATAAGCTGCAAATATATATAAGACTGCAATCAACATCACACATATAATCCATAACACTATAAACAAAGACTACACATATAGACCCATATATATACACACAAGGCTAATAATACTCAACAAAGAAAACATGTTACCTTTGAACAACCTAGTTTGACAACACCAATTACACAATACTATCAGCTGGCGATAATGACAAATTATAAAAAACTTCCTTGTACACAACATTTTTAGTCATATTGTTAGGACGTTTTTCTTTATTATCCACATAGAACTTTAGTCCAGCACGAGATGTTACACGAGATGCAGCAACATATAACTGTCCATGGGAGAACACGGGCTTTACTAAGTAAACATGTAGATCCCTTGGTCGTATGGATCTTTCACAGAATTGTCAAACTAATCAAGAGTGCGGAATCCTCTTGATCAGAATATAGCAGAATGAGTAGAAACAGAAATCACAATCAAACAGGTCTTCTATTGATTATCCAAAATAGAAGTTTTACAATCAATTCAAGACCTCACAACCTCATAGCCACTATCTGTGATCTTGCTCTAAACCCTAAATTAGAAATTTCTCTCTCTCTATACTTTCTCTCTCTAAAATTCTCTTGCAACTCTTCTAAACTGAAACCCTAATCACAAAACATGTTTATATACCACATGTCTGTGAACTGGGCTTCCTACTGGGCTAGGCCATTTTCCAAGCTCATTACAACAATAAACTCACTAACCAATAAGCTAAGCCCATTACAAAATATCCAAAGACTAAATAATCAAACTATTAAGATGTTGTCACCGAATATGCACCAACAGACTCCCCCTTGACAATAGCTTCATAGTGTAACTTTGTCTTCAAACATCTTGTGTTCTTTTGGTCTTTGGATAGCGTCAGCTACACAGCTTCTAACATCAACAGACTCCCCCTTAGCTGATGCTTCCAATCTCCAAAACTTTAATTCATTTGTAGATCAGTTAGCTAGCAATCCTTGGTTAAGCAAGTAAGCTCCAACTCTTCATATCTCTTTCTCTCTGCAATGTAGTAGAAGGATCCTACCATGCATCTTCACACATCTTCACTTCACTCTTAATCTGTACTTTACTTGTATTCTGCACTTCATTTTGATAACTGCATCAATCTGTTTAGCAACACAAGCAAGTATCTCGAAAAACCATTAGTCTTTTTCACATTTAAAGATAAACCAATATTTTATCTTAGTTTGCAAAAACAACTACCTGTCAATTCAAAATGGAAGTCTTTTAAAAAAGAAATCTTTTTGGTATTTTTGTTTTTTTTTTAACAAACTAAACTAAACTCAAAAAAAATATTTACAATACTTCTTTTTTGTGAGAATCATGTGCAAGAAGATCATATCAGCTAAATCAAACTGTTTTCACACTATTAGATAATTCTTTATTTAATTTTTCATGAAAAGAAGTTCAAGACGATTACCAGTATGTTTGTCCACTTAAACAAAATGCATGAACATTTCAAGTACCATTACCGTATGATACGTTAAGGTAATATTCATTCTGATATATTAGCGTGTCCCACTTCAGGATATACCCCCGCGATCAAGGTATGCACAAAGATTCATCGTAGTAGGTGAGTATACTGAATTCAACCGTTTTGTTTTTCAACGTTTAGATAATTGGTGAACAGGTCAGTACTTCCGTACATCAAAGAGACCAAAATATCTAACGAGGGCTATGGCAAATACCATTTTTGGTACGATTTATGCTTTTTGCACATTTGAATAACTCTCTATGAGAGCTTCTTCATTTATGGGATTTGGCATTTTTTGCTCTTTTAAGATATCTTGGTTGTGCCTAGGTCAGCATGTATCTGGATGCAGCAGAAGGACAACCCTGATATCCCCAGATGAAATAACAGTATAAAGACCCAAAACTTCAGATTTTGGCAATCTATCAACGCAAGATTTAAGGTCATTAAACCATACACCACTGATGTGTTCCCCACTCATACACAGTTCATTTAAGTTTATATCACATTGGTAAGTTGATTATTTCATGCTTTTTGCCTACTGGTACATCATATGATGAAGCTGCTATCACACTTAAGTAATTTAATTTCAATTTCAGTGTGACAGTCTAACCTGCTGATGTACTATCATTTCTTCTTTTTCACACAATGAAATCTCCTTTTTTCAAATTTTCATTTTTTTTCTTTTTCATTTTTTAATGTTTTTGTATTTTTAAAAATTTTAATTTTATAACTTACTCCCCCTAAACACACGCACCATCTAAACTCTTTTTAGCTTAGGGAAATTTCTCCCCCTAAATTTTTGTTTTTATGAAGTAAGTTTTGAAAACACAAATTTACAAACACAAACAGACTCCCACTTCAATCTGAAAATAAGTTTTTCACTTTTGAAGTTTAGAAAAATCATCAATGAATCACTAAAGTAGATAGTTAGTTACCAATTTTAACCTACTATTCACCTCAGACACGTTACAGGAACAACCACTGTCGAACACATCAACAGTCCTTCTTGGTCATCCTGCACACACTCAACAACTTAGTTAGACTTAACCACCCAAACCTGACCGGTTTTGGGTTGACCATGTAAATCCACATACGATGCTTCTAACCAGTATCCATCACACCTTTCTGGTGTCTTGGATGCTTTACCCCTTGTTGAACAAGATTGATAGCTTCCACTAGGTCTTTGATCATAAGAGTTCCAATAAACTCTCGAATTTTCCGACCTTTGAAAATTATTATCTTGATACCTTCTTCTCCCATAATCATACCATGAATTTTGAAAAACATTTGGATGTTGTTGAACATTTGAGTTACTAAAACCCCTATATTCGTTTCTTCTTTGAAAATTTCGATTACCAAAAGTCTGGTATCGATTTTGATATCCAAAATTTCTATTTTGACTTTGAAACCGATTTAATTTACCATTAAAATGACTAAATTGTGTAGAATTGCTTCTTGGTCTATCAAATCTTCCAGCTGTTGAAGTCTTTGATTGAAATCTTTGTTGATTACTTTGACAATGTGGTTGCACATTATTATTTAAACCAACCCGATTTCCATCTTTAACCTCATCAACTTTTTGTTTATATTTCTACAAAGGACAACAACTTGCCACATGCCCTTTTGTGTGACATTTAAAACAAGATTTTGTCTTATAAATTCTCTTTTTCTTAAATTCTCTTTTTAAATATTTTCTTCTTTTCCTTTTCGGTATCCTTATCCGATTTATGAGGTGTACTGTTAGACTCAACAGATTCATTCAAAGATTCTGGACTACTTGGCAAGTCCATAGCTATCGGATCCACTACAGCTGGTGTTGTAGGCACAAAATCAATTAACTCCTTTTCATCAGGTAAAAAAGAGTAGTCTTGATTTTTAGAAGATGAAGCTTTAGTAAACCCCACTCCCGTTCTATCATTACTCCTTTTCAGCCCCTTTTGAATTTTTGTCCTAACTAATGAAGAATTTCCAAATTTGTCTAACTTTTCTTTTAGTTCAACAATTTGGTCTTGTGCAATGGCCAATTCCCTGCACTTTTTAGAAAACTCATTAGTTTTATCCTTGACAGTTTCACGAGCCAAATCAATGATCTGTAACAGTTCATTGACTTTGCTTGTTAAACTGCTGATTTTTTGTTCATTTGATTTGAGTTCATTTAAGCAATTTGACTATCTTTTAATCAAAAGAACATTTGACTCTTTTAATTTTTCCAATTCAGCTAACAGAATTTTGTTCTGCTCCGATAGTCTATTAACCTTGCCCTGTAGTTTAGTGCAATTATGACACGTATGACTTACAGGTTCTGATGTTACCTTCACCTCTGTTGTAAGTTCATTCATAGCATTCATGCACTTTGAAACTTCTGTCTCCTTCTTCTCAACAGCTTTCTTCTTCTCTTCTACCACAACATCTGCATTTCCCTGATATCGCTTTTCTAATGCATCCCACATATCCTTTGAATTAGTGTACTTCATAAAAGTATGCTTGATGCCATCAGGTAAGGACATTTTTATTGCAGCTAAAGCTTTCTTCTCAGCATCAACCACCTGTTTCTCAGATTCATCCATCATCTCATAAGAAATCACCTTAACCCTTCCTTCAACACGACGTGTAGGAGCAACATATCCATCAATCATACAATACCACATTCTGGTATCTTCACTTTTCACAAATCCCTCAAACTCCTCTTTCCAGACAGAATATTCTTTGACGTTTCTCAGCTTTGGCCAATTCTTAACAGTCTCACTGACCTTATCCATTTTAACCATCTTTAAACACGCTTTTACCGTAACCGTACTGATAAAAACCGTACAATATTTTTCCGAAAACTGTTTTTACCAAAGTATACCGTTAGAATCGTCTTGAAAAAACGAATCCAATGATATATAATGTCGAAAACCAAAACTGTTTTTTTTCCTAGAAATATGAGGAATTCAACGGTGCAGACGGTTCTGTCAAACGAGCTACGGATCAATTTCTATTTGCAAAACAGTGAAATTTTATCGACGCTTGCCAACTAAGATTCCACCACTTTAAATTCGCTGGTTTTAATTATGCTGGGTCAATTTCCCTGGTAAGCAACTAAGTTCGCTGGTCTGTTACTTGTTCAACTTCGCTGGTCTGTTACTTGTTCAATTTCGCTGGTCAAAGTTCGCTGGTCAATTTCGCGATTACGACGACTGGTAAAGTTTCCGAAAACCGTAATAATTTCGCTGAGGAAAATTATACGGTTACCAAAGTCGCCTTTGGATTTAACTTCGCCGGTCACCGAGATATTTAGTCCCAAATTCGCTGATCAGTTAATTATGCTAGACTAATCGGCGAATTTGTTAAAACAGCCAACAATTTCAAAATTTTTTATCAAAAACAGCCAAAAATTTCGAAACCCTAATTGCAAAAATTTCGAAAATCTCCCTGTTTCTGCCAAGCACAATTCTGAACCGAGCCTTCAAGAGCCTAATGCTCTGATACCAATTGTAGATCCCTTGGTCGTATGGATCTTTCACGGAATTGTCAATCTAATCAAGAGTGCGGAATCCTCTTGATCAGAATATAGCAGAATGAGTAGAAACAGAAATCACAATCAAACAGGTCTTCTATTGATTATCCAAACTAGAAGTATTACAATCAATTCAAGACCTCACAACCTCACAGCCACTATCTGTGATCTTGCTCTAAACCCTAAATTCGAAATTTCTCTCTCTAAAATTCTCTTGCAACTCTTCTAAACTGAAACCCTAATCACAAAACATGTTTATATACCACATGTCTGTGAACTGGGCTTCCTACTGGGCTAGGCCATTTTCCAAGCCCATTACAACAATAAACTCACTAACCAATAAGCTAAGCCCAATACAAAATATCCAAAGACTAAATAATCAAACAATTAAGCTGTTGTCACAGAATATGCACCAACAAAACACAAACATTATTAAAAGTTTGGCCTTGACTTTTGTTAATAGTCATAGCAAAACAAACTTTTATAGGAAAATGTCGTCGCTTAAATTCAAAAGGCCAAGACGAATTACTTGGAGTCATATCAATTCTACCAATGAATACTTTCTCTCCAACATGTAGGCCTGTAATAATCGTACATTCAAGAACACGACGACTTATTTGACTTACAACCAACCGCGTCCCATTACACAAGCCACGTTGCATGTTTAGGTTACGCAACAAAATAACAGGTGCACCAACCTTGAGATGTAGTACATGATTCGGAAGTCCAGAAAATTTCAAGCTGTTAAGAAACTCAGGAGCATACATAGCACGCAATTCTTCAACATTTTGTGTACTCGCACATATCTCATCAGCACTAAACAATGTATACATTTCACTTGGTATCTTCTCAAGAACATGTTGGTTAATCGTATCAACTTCATCATTAGTCGGACAAAGAATGCAACGTTCCTTCAAGTAATCGACATCATTAAATCTGTTCATAATATTAGGGAACGTATTTAACACAACAGACTCAAGATGCTTATCAGTTACAGAAATTAACATATCTCTTGGTATACGAATCCATGTAGCATCATCTGATCCATCCACAGAAACTGAAGGAAGACAACCAGTCCCCATGTCTAAAAGCCATTTACTAAATTCCTGCATTTGAATAAGATCCCTACCAAAAATACTTGGATCACGTAAACGCATGTTAGTTGTCAAAGAAAACACTTTACATGACCTCCATATATTTGGTGACTTGTTAATCGCTGAAGCAACAATTTCACTTCGTGAACCAAACTGAACAACAAGAAGTATCTGCCGAAAGTCACCACCAAATGCGACAACCTTTCCACCAAATACTTTATGCTCAGCACCAGCCATGCTGTCTCGACACACATCCCTCAATGTTCGATCAACAGCTTCAAATACATGGCGATGTTGTAGAGGTGCTTCATCCCAAATAATAAGTGAAGCATAATTGATTAACTTAGCCAAATCTGAACCAACATCAATGGCACAACAAGAGTCCTTATCAACTTCAATAGGGATGCGAAACCGAGAATGTGCTGTACGCCCACCAGGTAGTAATAAGGAAGCAATACCAGATGACGCAACAGTCAAAATTATCTCATTATTTGATCGAATACGAGCTATAAGGGTCGTCCATAAGAACGTTTTCCCAGTTCCTCCACTACCTAACACAAAAAATACACCTCCTTTTCTAGCCTGAACAGCAGAATATATACTATCAAACACTTCCTTTTGTTGACTATTCAACCTAGCGTATTTCTTAATAAAACGTGTCCTTTCCTCATTTGCATCATACATTCTCTCAAATTGAACCAACCTGTTGATAAATCTATCTTCCGAAGTATGGTCAATCTGCGGTAAGGTTGGAAAGGAAGTCAACGACCGGCCACTCTGAATCAACACTTGTTCAATCTCTTTCATAGTATAATTCAATATTTCAGCATCTGAGAAATTCAATGAAAAGTTTTTCAAAATTGTTCGATATTTATGAAGAATGTCCTCTGATAGGTATTCATAACAATCAAAAAATAATTGCCGAGGATCACTAACAGAACAAAATAACAAAATTGTAACAAACAATTCACGAAGGCGATCCCCAAATTGACAATGATAAGCCTGGCGTACAGCATCAACCCATTCAACATCATCACCCAAAGGACTTAATGCTTTACAAGCGGACATATACGTTGGATGTTCCACCCCGTCAACAGTTCGAATCTCTTTAAAACTTCTCGGACCACGCACAACATTTAATAGCATTCTAAGATAATACTTTTCACCGATCGTAGGACTTACATAATATATACGTCCAATAGTTTGAAATGAACCTTTACGGGGCTCCCACACTCTTTCCTTCTCATGCCATGTAAACAAAGTTGGGTATTCGGCATACGTCAATTTCCGGCCAAACTCATACCTTTCATTTGCAGCCATCCATTCAGTAAACTTTGACATTGCAGCTGTTGTTCGTTGTAAAACATCAGAAATTTGTTCATGATCCTTAAAATATACTCTATTACACCCTTCTTCATGAAATGGGAGTCTTTCAACAGCCACTGAACGACAATGCATGTCAAACTCAAATATCTTCCAACACGCCTCTGATGCTGAAATATACCTACAGTTCATGTACTGCTCAATCTCATTTTCATGATTTAAAAGTGATGTAAATGTTGTTCTCCCACCTTGACCTTCCAATACTGCGGTAGCACGATCTTGACCTTTGTTAATATAGCTGAAAAGATATTAAACCAACATTCCTTGGTTACACCATTCAACATTGATATGGCAACCATACTTTATAAGCAACGCACGATTATAAGGAACAACATATCCATTATCTAGCATAATATCTTGCCGACCAACACAAACTTTACGTGAGTTATTACGTCGTCAATACGACGGCCACCCATCATTTCTAATAAAAGTTTCGTCACAATAACTCCTCGGAAATCCTTTAGTACATTTGCCATCATTCATACAAGGACTCGAAGGTCTAAGGTTACCACATGGACCATGCATCATATGAGTACCAACATTTAAAAAACCGATTGGGTCACCCGATTCAGAAGGCAGCTCAGCAGATATAAATCTTTCAATTTCATCCGGTGAAGAAATTTTATCAGCTTGACTAAGAAACACAAGAATGTGGCAATGTGGCAGACCACGTTTTTGAACCTCTATTGTGTAAAGAACTGCAAAGACAAAAAAAAACACAATGTTTTAACACACATCATAATAACACATTAATCACATGTTAACATACAACCATTGAGAATAAAATTCATTTAACTTACCCGCTTTAGGAACACCAAAATGATGCTTTTTCCTTATGTCTTTCATGAGCTCATCAAGTTTGATCTTAAATACCCGTGCAACAATATCAGGTCTTTCAGGTACTAAGTGACCCACTGTGTTTTCCTGCAAATGCCGTTGAATTTCATGCCATTTTGGGTTACACGTCATGGTAATAAAAAGATCCGGAATACCAACCCAACGACAAATTGCCATCGCATCTTGATATTGTTGTATCATATGCCTAGCCCCCCCGGTGAAGGACGCTGGCAACACAACACGTCGACCTATAGAATCACAGTTTGTCTCACCTTCTAATATACGATCATGCAACCCATTATACAACTCCGAATGAATTGTTGTCTGATGAGTCTTGTACCATTGTAAGTCATGTTCAAGCACTTGCGTATATGCATCAACAACAAATGTAAGAAATAACCGGCCAGAACTATGCAATGTTCTACCTTCTTCCATTCTAACCATCAACTGAAAACAATAGTATTCTCTCAATGAAACATTTTTTCTTTTACTTTCAGCACTAATATTACTTAGAGGAATGCCCACATTAAAACCATCTTCTCCATACGGGAAAAGTAATGGATATTGCAATGACATGTAACTGGGATGAAGTTCAGAAATACGTTTCGCATTTGTACTACCACGGTCTTCAACAATAATATCACAACAATCTGTAGGAATACCATCACCCGGAATCAATGCAGCAACTTCATTGACCGTAGGTAAATTAAACTGTCTCGCATCCCTTCTTCGTGTACCAAGCAGTCTAAGTCTAACAGGTTGCTGCGAAAAGTGAGTAAATCTTTCTTTGGCCATCCTAAAGCTCTGAACTAATGGATTGTGCCGATTAAGCATTTTAATTAAATCATTAACTAAACTTCGAATACATGCATCATCATTCCCAGACTGAATACACTGCTTTTAATCGATTGTCAACCTCATTTTCTGTTTCATAAATATATAGTTGTGCAAATCTTGGCCGTCCATCAATATGCTGAGGTAACAAAGTACCAATCCTATGATGATTATGTCCATTCAACACATATGTATAGGGACCACCTCCATCATTAACATCTGAACAGACTTTACCGCCAGTAGAAGTAAACGAAAACATTGAATTTAGAAGCTTGATATTCTCTTTAAACACCTTAGATCGCGGTTCACCATTCGGCTGTAAAAGCCGTCACAATGGTTGCGGAGCATGCCGAAGTAAAGGTAAAACAACCTTGCCTTTACCACAACAAATAGAGAAAGTTGGATTAGACGGGGCAAGATATTTAGTACTTCTCTCACCATACCACAAGATCGCTTTGCAATAAGGACATACATATTCTGTAATTCCACAATCCCAATATGATACATCTCCTATACAAAATAAAACAATCATATAAGAGAAAGTTATATTTATCATTTTACTGAGGTATTCAAACAACTAACAGTCATCAATGAACAATCCATACTTGATGAGTTTTCATCTTGGTAAACACCAGCACAAGATGACCTCCGGTTGTGCATAGATGGCGATGATGCTGAAACAAACTCCGAAGTTAAAGAATGTGATACAAAAGGTGCATCACTATTCGTTGAATTAGTTCCATGGAATTGATTTGAATTTGGGCCAACTGCAATACACGTAGATACAATCAGATGTGTCCTAAAAACATGAACACGTTTACATTACTTGGCATAAAAAAAATTAACAATACGTACCATAACAACGTCGTTGAACTGGCATATTTTCAATGTTTGAACCAGCAGGGCGATCTCGTAATCGAGGACGACCACGACGTCTAATATTACGGAATGTTTCATCAGATCGAAATGTCGACATTGATGAAGAAGACAGTGTGGATAATATTTCAGAATCACTTGCAATACCATGGTTAATATTAACACTATCCATACCACCAAGATCTGTATACAAACAACATTCATTTGATACCACTTGATGAATAATGTCAATGTTTTATTCTCCATCTTCTTCCTCTTCATATCTAGTCCTTAAATACCTCAACTACTCATAGTGATAGCTATTACATACCGGAAGCTCTACACAATACTTACCAATCCATACGTACATAATATCATGGATTATACCAAACAACCAATGCGCACCAGCCTTACACACTATATGCAAGCTCTGACATTTGTTAGAAGAATCAGCAGATAAACCAACAACATGTGAAAATATTTTGTAGTAAACTTCCTGTTATCACTTTATAAACTTCTTTTGCGTATAATGCACTCCAAAATACCATCTCACAACCCATCATTACATAAGCACAAAACACCGTATCCATACTTGATATCACTCCAAGAAAATAGATGACTATTATATAGAAACACCATCGGATCTATATACATACTTAGAACATAACACTGTTTCATGCAGGTAAAGCAAACATCTCGATCACAAATACGCCATTGTCATGCTATACCCTAATCTATTATTTATACTACATAATTTAAATTAACAAAACACAATAGCAACAAACATAGCTATAAGAAGACATGCAACCAACTATTAAATACAAGTAACAACAAAAGAAAGCAATGAAATTAAATATGAATATGAAACACCTATACACACTATGAAAAACAAAATCACACATACATTGCTAAATAGATAGTAACTCCTTTGATACTTCGTTTCCAACTACAACTTTTCAAAACCTAGTGATAAGGGAAACTAAAGAACTGTAGTAAAAAATATTAAGACAACAGTTGGGTTATTAAATACAGTTATCAAAGTTCAAATAATAATGGGGCAACATAGTGGGTACTTTTTGAACATGCACCATAATTGTAGGAATTATAATTGTCTTTAATTAGATAATATTATATATTTTATACAAAAACAAAGTAAACACGAAACTACCACAAATGAATGCATAACTTAAAATGCTAATTATAATTACAAACATTAGGTGTGTTAACCTAATTTAAGTTTTTTTAAACAAAACGTGTTTTTATAGAAATGTAATAATATATACTAATATTGTCCTATACCATTTATGTTGTTGATTACATTGTGTTTTATTATGGAAAAGATTGTGCTTATACGAAATCACTATGTTTAGGAATAGTACGTTACCCTATTGCAATTGTCCGTATATACTATTTGTAGTTGTATGTATATTTTATACAATATTAAGCTCTAATAAAGGCATTGTGTTTTTATTAAACCTTACTTTTTTTTACTGAATTCTGATTATCAATGTAAACTTGTTTAAGTGGAAAAAAAGCACAAACACAACCCAAACTATATAAATCAAACACTCTTTTCTGTAAAGATGGCCTAACTTTAATTGTAAGAAATACAATAACTGAAACAAAAGCCGCTTTTATACAAACTAAAATACTATCCTACAAAAAAAAAACCAGAAATAAGAGACATAGAAAAATAAAAAACAAACATGAGTACTAAAATCGCTCTAGATAATTAATCTTAACTTCCATGCAACACTTCACAATTTCAAGAGTGGACACAATACGATCCAAATGATTAACTGCCTTCCTAATCACATCGATAGAAGCACGAACACCAATGTCACGAACATCGCAAGCAGGTAATTCCAACAAATCACCTACTATTTTACGTATATCTTCTATAAAGTTAGCCACACGTTTGAAACCGAACTTCAAAACAGTCATATACAAGACATCCCTCTGTAACTGCCAAACTACCTCATCGACCATCTTTTATTTAAAAGTTAAAACAACGGAAACCAGATATAATTATACAAACAAATGATATAATCAGAGGTTAAAAAATTCAAATATTCCTTTACGATTATATTTATACATACATACATACATATAATCATATATATATGCACCGCTAACAAACTTGAGCATAAAACATGGATACCCTGCTAACTGAAAATACGTGGAAGATTCATAAATTATCTCACCACACCATTTATTTCGTCAAAAAAGATGACAACTAACCAACCACGTTTTGTGTTTCTTTTTCTTTTTTTTTTTAATAAATAAATTGAATAAATGAGACACTACATGAGCTATAATCAATAGTTTAAAATAACACATCAAAATTTTAAGCTATGTTCAAACGACGTATAGTGATAAAAATATTTATATTTGCATACATTTTAATGTAATAGTTAAGTTAATCTCATCTTGACTCAAGTCACTGGATGCCTGTCATATAACTGTTGCAAAAAACACAATTAACATTATCCATAAGACAATTCAAGATGTTGTTTTGTCTTTTATTAATCAACTAAATAACCGAAATATTATTTTTAGAATATTTTAAATGTAGTATCTTTTTTATGTATTATATGTGTTTTCAAAAACAATGACGTGAATTCTAAATTCAGATTGACTTTTTTTCAATAACATGGAACCAAAAATAAAAAAAAAAAACATTGCAAGACTTCCGGTGACAAACACAAAAATGGACCCATGCTGTTTGAAATGTTTCAAGGAATTTAATAAAATATGATAAATTTTAAGCTTGGGTTACAATTGTATAATTAATCATAACTTTGAGTTTATGTTTCTAATTTGAACTTATAATAAAATATGATAAACTTTAAGCTTGGGTTACAATTGGATAATTAATCATAACTTTGAGTTTATGTTTCTAATTTGAACTTAAAAAACTTTTGGTTATTTAAAAATTGAATATGAAATCACTATAACTTTTAGGATTTTCAATTAATGTTGTTAGTGATACGATCATTTTGGATGTAGCTTTCTTAATGGTTTAACTTGCAAACCACAATAGAGTTGACTTGATCATTTAACAATCTGTATATATAATGCCAAATCAAAAACACAAAATCTGTATACAATTTGTTACACTACCCGAACCAGAAACTACATTAAACATCATTCATATATTAAATAATACTACATTAAACATCATCCATATATCAAATAATAAAACATAATATCGAACATTAGAAGATCCTTACACAATAAACCACTATATTAACATTAAATTACTAAAATACTAAAGACATTAACATAAACTATAAATAAACATGATACATCAAAACATAAAGAAGAACAGAAGCTTGATACCTTTAGTAATTTGGATACACAAGGCTCTCAAAATAGACAGACCCTTGTAAGGCAGTCATGTACTTCCAAGGAAAGTAGTACCCAACTTGCATAGTTTTCATATCTAACATATAAATATCCCCACAAGTAGTCATCAACAACATTTCATCAGTAGACTCTACATACTCTACAAACCCGAGGAAACTCGATGGAACAACACCAATACAAGGCAGAACCCATAAGTTAATCCATTCTTCATATCCCAACTTACACAAACCAACTAAATACATATCATATTTATAACGCATAAAAATGTGAAGTTGCCCAGCAATACTGACCAAAGATCCATCAAAACCTCCTCCATAAAAATCACATGGTAATGGAACACTTGAAAATTGCTCTAGGTTAACATCAAAACGTACAATTGACTGCACACATTCACCAGAACATGAATCAACAATGAAATATACACCATCTCCACACAATGTACCTAATGACCATTTTCCACCAAGCTTAACAGACAAAATGTCCGTAATTTTCCTCCAGGAATGTAGTCGGGTAGAATAAATATAAACTGCCTCTGTGCCACGTCTTCTTATAACATGTAAAATCTTTTACTCATTTGTAGAATCCACATAGAAAGCAGCAGAATCAGAATCTTTTTTGAAGAAACCATGTGATTCACATGATGACAAAGTTGTACTTGCCTGTGTAAGAGGATTCCAAATTAAAATTTGAGAAGTCTCTTCCAGGCACACACATAACGTTCCATCCAAACTCCCTAATATCATCAATTCATCTGGTCGGGTTTTAAATGGTTTAACAGACATCATTTTAGGACCATAAAAGCCCGTCCATGCATAAAACAATTTTTCAAGAGAACCACAACGATCTAATTTCGCAAGCACCCACTTGGTAGCTGACGGTGATGTACTACGACAATGAATTAATGGAAACTCTGGTGTGGACAGGATAGACAACCATTTTTTGCACACCAACTTGCAACGACCTATATCTCTTGCAGAAAGTTTTGTAAAAATACCATACATTAATATCTCTACAAGCAACTCCGACATAACAAATATTGATTAACTGCTCACATTAGATCAACACATGTTAGTTAGTCCAATTCACTTTAACATCAAAGTGTAAATCATAGTTATGAAGAATAGAAGGCAAAGTAACAAATTGAAGAAAAGATACTTACAAACAGCAACTTTTATTTGCTCAAAGATCTAGAACAATTCTGACTGAAATGTTACCCTATAATCATATAAATAGGAAGATGTGAGAGAGAAACGTCGACCCATAAAAGACTGGAGATAATGGGAGAGAAATGCTTAATAACTAATCACGTAATAAAAGGATTAGTAACCACTAACATAGCAGTTGATTTTTTTTTGAACCGCAAAACTTCTATATAAATATATAGAAAAGGCAACATAGCAGATGATATCTCCAACTTTCTAATACACTTTATCCGGTAAAATAACACAAAACAAAATTTATATCATGTCATATAAAAACGCAATATTATATGTAACCACACAAACAACTCAAAATATCAGGTATTAGTCATACTGCCTTTACATACAACACTATCAAACTTACAAAAACCCATACATTCCACTAAGTTAACTGCAAATACATACCATAAACAATACATAACACTTTTGAATAATGGTGAGAGTGCGAACAAAGATGTTCAGTTAATGGCACAGATGTTAGAGATATTTAGACGAGTTAATGAATCAATGGAGTTGAAGCGTCGGTTTTTACTTTCCTTATAAGTAGTTTTGTTAAGTTTAGTGATAGTTGTTGTTATGGTAAAGTGGTTTGTATTCAATTATTAAGAGTTATTGGTGGTATTTTTATCTTAATGGAATGTTTTGTTTTGTTTCATGAAAGTTAGTCTGGATGAATTGTGTTTTTTATTATGGTCGTTTTTTATTGTGGTTATTTAATCATATATTATTTCAAACATTTAATATCTTCAGTTTAATTTCTTCGAGCGACCATCCGGAGAATTGTAATTGATTTGGTTTATTTTGATGTTAAATTGTGCCTGAATATAGAGTTGCACTTGCACACATGAAAAAAACACTATCTCAAACAGCTGCTCTGTGAAAAGCTGTCCACTGCTGAAAGTCAACCCCTGTTCTCTCATTTCCTTGGATATCACTGTTGTTCAAAATCAGTGTTTTCATCCACTGATAGATAAAATCACCCACTGTTTTCATTATAACCGTTGCAACCACTGATATTGTTGAATCATGTTTGTTCATTTGAATAATTATGCTTTGTTTTTCAGTTTGCTGGGTTGGACAGTGTTGCTCTAATGAGAATGTACATTTAGAAGCAAGTTTATGATGAAGTTTCTGTTATTATTTATGATATTGTGTGTTACTTAAAATCATTGTGTTATTTACAGCTATTGTGTTTTTTGTGATGGTTTTTTTGTTTTTTTTTTTTTTGAAATATACTATGACAACAGTGATTGACAGTTGTTTTTTTTTCTTTTCCAGGTGGTGGCTGATTTTAACATAGTACACCAAGAATAACTAAACCCTAGGCTTACTTTCAGCATCCTGTTCCCCTTACCCATTTTTTTTCTACTTGTTCTTCAAGAATCCTGTTCTTGTTTCCCAATGTGATTGCATTATCTTCATGCCTGTTAATGGTGTCCAATATCCCTGGAATCCAAGCAACAAATGAGATATATTATTTTTTTACCAAGGGGTGGCTCAACCCAACTATTTATTGTTTATTTTGATACTGGTATGGTTTATCAAGGGGTAAAATGAGATATATTATTCAACAAAAATGATTTCAGTCATTAAAGTTAAAACAATTAATGATTTCTAGGATTCCATTTCTAAAGTTAAACAACATTAATAAATTTCAGTCATTAAAGATAAACAACTACTATTGAGTGAAATGTCCTTTATACCCTTAACCCTTAATGATAAACACATATAATCCCTAACACCGATCACACTTCTCAATAAGATCAGAAAATCTAATAATTCCCTAACACCGATCACACTTCTCAATAACATCTGAAAATCTCTTCTCCCAACTCCCAATACCGATCATCATCTTCATCTTCATCTTCATCTTCATCTTCATTGAATCTCCACCGATCATCATCTTCATCTTCATCATCTTCATCTTCATTGAATCTCCACACCAACCATTTGTTGTTATAACAATCCAAGGTAAAATCACATACCTAAAACATTATCGACACTATGGTTTACCCTTTGTTCTTGTTAGATGCTTGTATAACCCTCTGTAACTTGATGTTTAATGATGTTTGATGATATCTCATTTTCACCACTCATGTTTTTACACTTCTTATCTGTATATGTTTTTGATATGCTAGAATGTAACAGGTTTTGTGTGAAAATATTGTTTGATTCTTGTGGGTTTTTGTCTCGGGAATCAAAACAGAGGTTTGGGTTTTGGTTATTATAAAGGTTTGTTTCAGGTTTTGTGTGAAAATATTGTTTGATTCTTGAGGGTTTTTGTCTCGCGTATCAAAACAGAGGTTTTGTTTGATTCTTGTGGGTTTTTGTCTCGGGTATCAACACAGAGGTTTGGGTTTTGGTTATTATGAAGGTTTGTTTGTGATGGTTTTGCTTTTCTCTATTTATTAAGACTGGGTTTTTGGTTTTTGGCGTTAATCTAAGATTGTTTTTGTTTTATAGTTTGTTTGAAATGTTTAAAATATACAATCGATTAAAACAGGGCTTGGTTTCTTAAGTCTCTGCTGTTCATGTTGAAATCTGGATTTCTTAAGTCTCTGATGTTCATGTTGAAATCTGGGTATGGTTGTTGTTTTGGGTTCCTCATATTGGTCATTTGAATGTGTTTTCTTGATATAAGACCAACTGTGTTTTGCGTTCCTCATATTGGGTTCCTCATATATGTATACATATATGCATTATGAAAGTACTGTATCAGCCGTCTTACTATGGATGCTTTTATTGTAGAGAATGGCTGCGGATGTAAAGATACGCAAAAGACCACCTACCAAAGCGAGAATACTTGACAACCTCCTAGAAGATGGTGCGGTGCATATAAGGAAGTGATTGATCAGAACGATCAATTGCATATGAATGAATATAACCCAGTGACAGATATGTAATTAGCGAGCTCTGGAATTTCAAGGAAAATCTAAGAGCTTCACTAAAGGGGGTTATCAGCTACATTCCGAAGTGCACCAGTCAGTAAAGATCCACAATTTCTTTCTTGGTATGACGTTTTGTCTCTGTATTGTATGATACGGTCTTTTGTTATCGAGTCTGTAAGTTCCATCAAGTCTACCAAGTTGGATATCCTTCTATCTTTCTTGGTATGACGTTTTGTCTCTGTATTGTATGTTTAACATAATCCAAGTGTGCATTTATGTTGTGTTTAATTGTAATCATGCTTAACTGTTTAACTTAGTGATATGTTCTGTCCATGTATGATGCTTAACTGTTTAACTTAGGGCTTAATACAGAATTTTGGGGTTTTTACAATTTACTATTTTTGGATAATTGAATAAACAATATTTTAAGACAAATTCTAAACATTTAATAAACATTACATTAATAATTCTCCCCCACAGAACAAAAAAGGCACTGAAGGGAAAGAAATCCAAAAAGACGGTCTTACCCCTGGCTCAACCAGTCAAACAGACGGAATTGTGATGGAGGGACTCAAAGTGTAATGAATTTATAAGCTCAGGTGCTTAAAAAACCAAAAAATGAATTTAGGCGCTCAAGTTGATGTTTCACACATACCACAGGGACGGAAATTGCATTTTTCTCTTAATATAATGTATTGAAAACATATATAAGTTAAAAACTGGAAAAGACCCCACATTTAGAGTTCATTTTAGCCCTCCAATAATAAAAAACACAAAAAAACAAAAACACAATAAATAAAAACCAATAAATAAATAAAACACAATAAAATAAAATAAAACACAATAATAACCACTCCTTAACATTAGGGGTTATACCTGCTAAAATTTATTCAAATAATTAACTGCCAAGTTTACACATCACATATTATCATACTACTTATGTAATTACAAGAAATCAACAATTTTTAATACACAACATACAACTTACTCTAAGAAGTTGATAACCATATATATAACAAAGAACATAAGCAACTAAAATACCATACAAAAATAAAATATCTTCTAACATTACCAAAGTATATTACAATACAAATGAAAAACATAACATACAAAAATAAAACAAAGTAAATTACCTAACATCGTAGATTTAAACATTTGGAGACATAAGGCTCTCAGAGTACACTGCTCCTTTTAATGCATAAAAGTTGATAACAGGATAGAAATTATCAACTTTCCTCACATCCAAATCAAACTCATACACATCCCCATAATCAGTCATCAACAACCACTTATTACTTGAACCAATGTACCTCACAAAGCATTTTATAGGCAATGGAATACAATCAATATCAGGTACAGACAAAATCCTTATCCATTCTTCACCTTTCAACTTCCACAAATCAACAGAAACATCAAATGCACCATGAAGAACAAAAAAATGAAGTTCATCAGATACATTAACCAAAGACCCTCTAAAATTTACTTAATACTCATCAAAGGGAAAGGAAACTTTAGTAAATGTCTCTAAATTCACATCAAAGCGAACAATTAACGCCACATTATAATCCCAATACGAACCTACAGTGAAGTATAATCCATCACAACACAAAGTCCCACATGACCATTGAACGGTCTGATCATCTAAAATAAAGTCTTTAACAAACTTTATTTGCCTCCAACATTGGCTTTCCATGGAGTAAATGTAAACCAACTGATTGTTACGCCTAAATACAACATGGAAAAACAGACAAATTGGATGGAGTTAGAGGCGGTGAGCAAAACGAAAATTTACTCAATAAGTTTTGATCCGTTTGAATATAAAAACACAAGTATATTAACAAAAAAACACAAAAGAAAAAACACAATGTTATACCATAAAATAAATAGCTTTCGTTAAAACACAATCCATTATATCTAAAACAAAATACTTTAGTTGATTTACAACTAAAGATTAACTTATTAATTGAAATGCAACCATATTATAACATTGTAATTTGTATGAATGAAAATTCAAATCTTATGATGTTGTGCTTTGAATAAAAAATGTTTTTATTGTTTTTATAAATATACTCATGTTCAAGAAAAGAGCCTCGACAATGTCACCGACCCCTCCACGTTTTCCACCAAAACACTATCACTGGTTGCTTCTTAGACAGAGGGTTTCTTCTTATTACCTGAACCTATATCATCTGAACTCTGTTTGACAAATCCTTTGTGTCTTCCTCTTTTCTCGCTCACATGAACACGAAAGAAGTTATCTTGAACACGAGTAATAACACACCTGTCTTCTACCTCCATTGCAAGTAAGGTTCTTTGAATCATCTTGGCTCTTTTCTTAGGTCTTTGAGGGAGTTTACACCCTTTCATTGCCATAAAGTCTTCTTCTTTCTCTTTGCTTGATAATGTAGTAAACAATCTGCGCACAAAACCAAGACAATTACTATCCAATAAGTTTCAAAACCACATTGAAAAATCATACATAACCTAATTTTCGAGATGTATTAAGGAAAACCATTACCTGATATGTAAACGGAAAGAATGTGAAGGCTCAATGATGGTTGCTGTCATTAGGTGCATTGACACCTAACAAAAAGAATGTGATTGCTTAAGTATAATTATAAACTTATTAACAAATGAGACCATATTAATTTAAAATTTAACCTTATGATAACCAAGAGGCAATCTTTGTATAGTCTGAAACATAAGTTATCTTTGAACATGGGTCATTGGCCAAATGAAATACTAAAAAATAGATTATGTCCCTGCATGAAAAACAAAATCGATAAATTTAGGGAAAATGGGTTTGAAAGATGATAACCCAACAGTAGAGGATCTCATTCTACAACTCCAATAAATGCAAGGGTGTTCTCAAATAATGGTTTCATAGATGTTTGAAAACCAACAAAGAACGACAAGTGTCCACAGTGCTGCTTCTTTGGACATTTATCAGTCTTCAAACATCTAGGAAGCATTATTTGAAAACACCCCTGAATTTATCGAGGCTATAGAATGAGATCCTCTACTGTTGGCTAATCATCCTTCAATCACATTTTCCCTAAATTTATCAATTATGTTTTTCATAACTCCCAAAGCCACCTATCCGCCTGCAAAGAAATCGAAAAAGCTTGAAGTATAACCTGTACTTAATTATATGGCACCGGATTTTCACTTATTCAAGAATCTCAACATCACCTAACAACAAAGAACCAATTTACAAACATCTTAATAGCATTCCATAATTCAGATTATTAACTTCTGAATGCACTAACCGGTTTTTCCTGAAGAATTGTTGTCCACTCTGTGTAATGTGGTGTCAATTGTACTGTTATTCCGCTTCTTCGCTGTATTAACACATTAAAATCTTAAAACATAAAAACAAACAAAATGTTGCAAAAAAAATAAACAAAACACAAATTGTTAGTTATATGCTACCAACCTTGAAGTGTTGCACCGCAGCCTCCACATGTGTACACCGGTTTGTTGCTTATCAAACTAACTGTCATCGTAATCAACAAATTGTTATTATCATGAAAACACATTTAAGAGAAAAGAAAAATGAATGAAAAACAAACAAACAACATTGAATCTATAAACATCATCCAGATTGCCTTCATTGAATCTATAAACATCATCTACAACAACCCAAAAATCATCACCACAAACAAAACCAACCAAAAAAGATACACCTAAATATGACCAATCACGACTAAGAACAAACAGACCAAGAACATCTTCAGCGATGGTAAAAGTACCTTATCTTTCAGAGTGAACAACAATAAAGACTTGAGACTAACCGCCCTGATCTGTTGGAGAATGTGACAAATTCACAGGAATCAGGTCCAAACGTCAATTTATATGACCGATCTACAAACGAAAAAATGGAAAACTTACCAGCGTCCTCAGATACAGCTAAATACTAACAAAACAACTATCAATTACTTTCATTACCTCATGGCATCAAAATTTATTATAAATAATTTCCAAATTATAAATAATCTCCAAATTGCAAAATTAGCAAGTATTCTACAATAGTAAATGATTCATCTAAATTATGCCTCATCTAATCAAATTGCAAATTCAAACATTAAACAACCATAAATTACCAATTGAAACCAGAGTCACCATCGTCAACCACCATCCAGAAACCCTAAAGGGTTCGAAGACGAACACGGAACAACAAAAAGGTGGGGGCGGCGAGTCTGTGCTACCCATCATCACCATCAGATACCGAAACAAAAAGCTTCCATCATCGCCACATCAAAATCAAAAAAGTAAAATTGAAGATATAAATCTACAAAAAACAAATTCGATTTACCTACCGAGTCACCGTCATAATCCCAATCGGAACCGCCAGATCTCGCCATCGTAGCCTCAGATGACAAAATCATCTTCATCGGTCTGAGTAACAAAGATAGTGATTCACTGAGGGATTTCTTTGCGGCTACATTCTCGTGTGGAAGATGAGGAAAATAAACCCTAGAATCGGCTGCGATTTTGGAATGAAAAGAAAGTGTGAAGAAGAAAGAGATGGAGAGAGATGGAGATTAAAGTGTGAAGAAGAAAGAGGGAGTTGGGATATGATTACTTCTCACACAGGTGCATCAAATGCCCGGTTCATATCCCATGCATTTCAAAATTCCCTAAAAAAAAAAAACCAATTTATCATAATAATAAAACCAATTTATCATAATAATAAAATCCTATCATATACAAAAGGAATTATGACATCAGCATTGCCATGTGGCAAATGTTAGAGATTGCCTACATCAGCTTAAAGTCTCCTATTATAAATTATATATACATAGTCTCACTATCAGAACATTGTGTTATATGAATCTAGCTATATTTAACGTAATATCATGCTCGGAATAAATACAAATAATTGTTGTTAAAATACCACTTTATTACAATTTAATTTATATAATTTTAATTAACATATATGTTTTACTTTATATATTATATATTAGTTGCAAGTATATACCAACAACCATTAACAAAAACATCGTAAGAATATATTATCAACAATTTATAAAAGCACAACAGCGTACAAAATTACCATAATTTAATATTAAATGGATAAAACAATCTAATGTAACATCATTTTTATCTAATAAATAGCGATAAAGGCTGGCGCAACAAAGTCAAACTCACCACGTCTAACACACAAATTTCAAAATGATTATCTCAAATTTTCAAACCATAATGTCATCCATTTAATAATTTTTAAACAATAAAGAAAAGAAAAAAAATTAACCTAATTTAAGATTTTTTTTTTTAAAATAACCAGCACTATTTAAGATCCCTGCAACATATTCATACGACCAAGACTTTCCCCCATTTACATCGACTCTCTCTCACACCATCATTTATTTACTTCTCTTTTTAGTAGTCCCATACAGAAAACTCTACTTTTACCGCTTATTTCCTTCATTTTAACAGTTACATTTACAAACCCCCTTTTATTCATCGTCATTACACCTTGACCAATTATTACAGTTCAGGTCAAACTTGAAAATTGTATCATTTGATTCAACCTTAAATTTTTTGGACAAAGATGGCGTCTTTCAAGAATGACAGGGACAAAAATGATAAAAAACTTGAAGTTTGGTCTGAATTGGCATAACTAAACAAACTACAAGGCCAAAAATAAAATTCAACTAAAAACAAATATAACTTTAAAATTTATACAGGAAATTCCCAAATGATTTCATTAAGGATTATATTATCTTATATCTTATATTATATATATATATATATATATATATATCTACCATATATTTGAAAATAAGTTGGGCTGATGTGGCACTCAATAATAAGGCATCAAATATGGTTTTTGGCTCCAAAACTCCCTTCTCAATCTTTTAACATGGAATGGAGCATCCGAACTAAAAACCCGACCCATTTTTTCGGATCCTATAAAAGTCTTCTAAATATTTGTTCATCTCTAACAATCCCCACATCTTTTTCACGTTTCCCCACAAAACCTTTCATTATCACCAAATCTACACTTCATATCTCAAATCTTCATTTCCAACACAAAAGAAACATTTCTTCTCTTAAACCTGGTTATCTCCACAATCTTAATCACTTGATTCTTCTCCGAGAAGGTATGGTTACCTTATATGTTTGTCTTTCAAGATTTTTATGATTTGGATGATGTTCATGGTTTATTTCTAATTATCTTCATCGATTAAGTGAGGATTATCTTCACAATCTGCATCAGTTGATTCTTCCCCGAGAAACTATGGTTACCGTATATGTTTTTTTTTTTGTAAGACTTGTAAGATTTTGTATCAATTGTGTGAAGTTCATGTATTTTATGTTATTATCTTTGTCGTATATGTGAAGATTCTACTCCGATTATAATTTTTTTGATATTTTGTTTCGTATTTAGGTATGCTTTTCGTTTATTTTATTTTTTTTGGATATAGGGATCTGATTTTTTTTTATATTGCACTCTGACTCTCATATTTTGGATGTGTGGTTGAGTGTTTTTATGATAGATTAGGTTTTCGATATTTGTTGATTTTATTGCTAGAATGGTTTATGATATGGTTTTCTATGTTTATCACAACCTTGAGTTTGCTGGTTTTTTGACCTATACATGCAATGTTTAATGTCAAAAATTATAGCCACTTTTATCTGTGATTAAAGAACATATATCTCTAATACTTCATTAACACTCTTGTAATTTTTAAAACCTGTCATGCCCTTACCATTCAATCAAGTATGCCCTTATGAACCCTTAACAATACAAGCCTTAACCATGGATGTATGTTTGTACTACTTTTAGTGATAGCTGATAAGATATGTCTTAACCATGGATGTATGAATGAATTACTTTTACTGATAACTTATAACATAGGCACAAACTAAAAGGAATAAACTTTAGTTAACTATTGCATGCAGTTAGAATTTCCTAAGCTAAACATTTCGAATAATAAGGATATTCACAGACTTGAAAATGATATAAAGTTTAAAGATTTGATAAAATACAATGTGATATATGACATAGCAAGTAACAATGAATAAGGACATCCGTAGCACTTAACATAGTAGTGCAAAATGTCACACCCTGACTTTTGCGGAAGCGTGGGTTATTGGTGTGACTTCTTAATACCATAGCAATCAATCATAACAATGCTATATAGTAAAAAACATGAGATGTTCATCCATTAAGAAAGTTTAGAAAAATTCCATATAATACTTGTCTCAAAACATCAATCCCAAAATAAGTTACAAACCTTGACTTGCTTAAATGAGTTCATAAAAACTTAGTAAAGACCTTAAACAAAACTAGGTTTAGAGATATGTAACCCGTCCAGGTAGAGGTTACACCTTCTAAACCCTACAACCCTGGATGACTTCTTTATTCAAACGCAGCATGAAAAGACGTGCATACCGTGCCAGATCCATTAGTTTCCTGAAATACATGTAGTTTGAAAAATCAACATAAAGTTGAGCGAGTTCATGTGTAAGTGATTATGTATAAACCTTTGTAATATGTCTGTATGTATGAAAATCCCTGGTATGTAGCAATTAAGGAAAAAAGAGATCACCATTGGGTTGCAAAGCCAATGATATGTGTGAAGTGATGCAGGAAAACTCAAACCTAGCGGATTTGTGCGTCGGGTCACTTAGTCACTGCCTGGTCCACTAAGCGGGCTCAGGAGTGGGGCTCGCTACACCCAAATAGATCTATCACTAATGTACCTCGGTCCTACAACGAGGATTAATGGCCTTCAGTTCGGCCTACCCACTCACATGATCTAAGTAGTATACCCTCCTTAAACTAACCATACGATGTATAAAAGTGTCTGTAAATGTCTGTAATTGTCTGTAATAATTGAAACATGTATTTCACCCCCGAAGTATAAAACTGAAAACAGTTAAAAGAAAAAGGGGGGAGATGAACTCACAGTATTGCGTCTTCGGTACTCGTAACCCAAATCTCCTCAGCAAACACGACTACCTACAATGGTCTAACGTCTATTAGACGAACGGGTCGTGCCTTGTCTTAGTATTGATTAGTGCCTTTGAGTTACGGTTTAAAGTGTCTTCAATGTTTTAGTAATAATACTTCTCATACTTGTGTATTCGTATTTCCTTCCCAAGGATGGGATATTTTACATATGTCTGTTCGTATTGGAATTATATTTTTAAGTCCCTTTTTAGAGAATACATATTTAACCATATTCCTGTATAAAACCAACCTCCGATACTCTGTATTTTGGTATAAAAATTATGGCGAGTTTTATGTTTGAAAAACATAGTCTAAAATATACTAGTAAACACTTGTCCAGAAAATATTTACTAAGTGTTAGGATTTTCGGAAAATTTCGCCATAGTCTCCTTTGTAAATAGAGGTGTCCATGCTTAAAATCATATCATTTTCTTTTACATATATCCCGTAGATTGTTCCCACATAGCCAACCCGACAATCATACATGCAATGCCCTATTTACGTCTTTTCAGCTTTATTAACCAAAACTGGACTGTTTTCGAGTATTTAAATAAAATAGTTAACCTTTTCCAAAAATTCTCAAATTTTTACAGAATGTCATATATAATCCAAAATTTATTGTGTAAAAATTTCGGGGACCAGTTCATTACCAATTTTATATAAAAAATCTTTTACTCGACTGAAATCAGATTTGTTACTTTCTGATTGCAGTTTTACGGAAAAATTCACTAAAAATCAATCGTAAGTCCGATCGACGAAATTCCAGTTGGAGGGTCACGGAAACAACAGTGACCATCTACAGTAAAAATTCCATGAGCTGATTTTACTCAGGTTCCGGGTTTTGACTCTGAATACAACGCACTTTTTCAGCAGAAATATTTCAGCTTGAGCTGCTGTCTAAAAACAATTCTTTAAAAATAGTAAACGATCTCGAAAAATTACGATTCTAGTGCCATTTGTTCGGTTGTTCAAAATTACACAATTTAGACTCCAGAAATTCAGTTTTTCGATTAAAATGACCCAGTTATAGTCTGTTGAAGTTGGCTGGAAATTTCAATCAGCATGCTGTTTGCAACCCAAAAGTTACTAAAAACGCATCAACAAAGGCCCTAACCATGGTTTATCGATGATTTAATGTTCAAACCTCAATCATGCTTTAACCAACCCTAAACCACCTAGATTTCAACTTCTCACAAACTTTTTATGTAGGGTTTTTATGCAGAATTTCATGTTCAACTTTTTAGTGTTCATTTTCTTGTGTCACTTGATTATCATCATCCTACTAAATATCATGACCAAGAACAAGATGAAACAAGGGTGTGAAGGGACTTACTACTAGCACAAGGCTAGGGTGAAAATCTTAGGGCAAGGATGATGTCCGGTTGTTCGGTTACGTATCGTTCCGTTAAAATGTTAAATTGTACCGTATAGTGTCATTTATGCATCTTTTCGTAATGAAATCATTCCTGGCACTTAGGAAAGTATACAGGACCACTATGCTATATTTGTGTATTCTACTGGTATAATAAAATGCTGAATTTAATAAAAGAAAGCAGAATTCTGTATTTAAAGTGTGTTTTAGGCACTTCCCGGCATTATATCTATCACCTAATGACGCAGTCTTATGGTCCTCACTTCCCTACACTACAAACCAGTGTAGTACTCTATCCCTGGCTCATACTGGCCATAATAATATTGTCTGTCTAAGTGCTGGCATTGTCAGCATTATTTCTGAATCAACCGTTCAGTGTGTCAACTGTGCTGAGTGCATCAAGTATGTCACTAATGTAGGTGTGTAATGAATGGAGTGACTGTATAAAATATGATGCATGTATATATGATATAGAATCATAGAGCAGTTTAAATTATCAGTTGTAATCAAGCACAATCATTAAGCATGTAATTAAGATTAATTAATTTGTACAGTACCTGAAATTTTGAGGGTTGTCACATTCTCCCCCCGTTAAGAAAATTTCGTCCTCGAAATTTGTACTACCTTAACTCCTTATGGTTACGTCACACGTGTATGCATATGAATATTACCGAGGTAGATAATCGCCAAAACAAATCAAACCTTACTCACATCAGGTGAGTCCAAGAATATATATAGTAACACGAATCCAATGGTTAAAAGGTGTGTGCTTATAGCATTTGATGTCAAAGGTACAGTACGTATTTGACGTATGGTCTAGTGTAATCTAGTTACAGGGGTTCCACAAAAGAGGAGTTTTGTCCAATAGAGTTTTCAAATGACTGGTCATAGTATGCAAATTTTCACAAACCATAGCATCCGCTATATGAACTCAAAATCAACAACTTGGAGATGAAAATGACCTGCCAACTGGCGAATAAGTAAATGATAAGGATTTGTGTGTTGACATTCTCGAATTGCGAAAATACACCGAATGAAGTACAAGCGAATCTGGTGTATCATTGTCTAAATTTGTAGTCGCATCAGAAATGTTTAAATGACAAGTCAAACAAGAGTATATGTAGTTTTGTGAAACAGTTGACCATAATTAGCACAAGCTAGTAACACCACAAGGTGCCGAAATGACGAGATTCAATAATAATGGTGACTGAACAAGTTCACCGTGCCTGAAATCAAATGATAGTGTATCGAGACAATCTGAAGATTTGATTTACACAATGTCACAAAGTTTTTAGTTAAATACGGAACATCAAAGAGCCACTGCCTTTGATTGAAGGTGAAAAGCATTAAGTATGGCAAGCTATTTGATTGACAATGAAGGTATCGTTAGGAGGTACATTGTGCTTATGAAATGAATATATGTACCGTTGCCTTAACACACAATTGTGTTGAGACCGCTTTGATCGTGAAGATCCAAAATGGATTGTTAACAACTAAGTAGGGAATTGAATTTCGTGTACGAAGTGAGTAATCAAATTAGCGCAAGCTTCAATTTTGTGAAAATATCACCGCAAGGTATCGAAATAAATCAAACATTTTAGTGGAGTCGTAGACCAACCAAATCTACTACGACTTGAAATGAAAGAATCTCTGCAAAAATAGTT
>JARYGA010061073.1:0-83379 GCA_030545235.1 Helianthus tuberosus
CTTTCGCCGGGCGCGAAAGGGCTATAACTTTCCGGTCACGTCTTGGCACACGTGTCTTCCACATGTCACACCTACACCGGTGACTAGTCAAACCTAAACCCTAGCTAGAGGGTCTCGCGGGCCGCGAGAGGGTCTTAAAACACCTATAAATTGAGCGTTTCACCTGCAGTTCAACTCGTTCATTTTCTTTCTTTCTCTCTACATATTCTGAACGAAAATATATACCCCAATACCCCTATTTTCACAAAGCTCTGCCCCGTTGTAAGTGTTTTAACCCCTGATCACTGATTCGATACCCTGTCTGATTGATCTTGAACCCAGCAATGGATGTCAAGGCACTACCTGATAAAGGCTATGCTTTTTAAACTACGTTGGGGTTCTGATCATGATGTATTGATAAACTTGAATTGGGTTATTATACTAACACGAGTGCATTGTATATTTTTATTAGGAACTCGGGAAAATCACCAGAAAATATTATTAGGAAGCTTATAGTAAAACCTAAGTTTACAAAGTGAGTCATTCTTTTTCTATCAAACTGCTTTGCAAAACCTTAAATGTTTTTAGTTATATTTACAGTGATCTAGTCTTTGTATTCTACAAATTACTGCCGGTATTATGGGGTTTTGTATACATTACTTGATATAACTTCACCATTGGACAAAGGGTTAGTCAATGGGTGATATGACCATAGTCACAGATCCGCCGAGTGACAAGTACTTTGGAGTGTTTGTTAGATAAAAACATTGTAATCTCCATCTTGATACTGTAAAATATAACAATATATTTTTTATATAAAATGGAATGTACTCGCCAGTATTTCTTGCCGATGAAATGTTTTTAAACGCGTTTCAGGAATCCCACTATGAAAGAAATAGAAGCCTGCTATGGAGCACTGAATGCTTAAATAAAGTGGCTATAAATAACTGAATAAAAGAAGAAATTTATGTTTTATTAATTAGGGTTTTTCCTTATAAATACATTTGAAATGGAATATGGATTTTAGACCATTTGTTTAATATTAAAAGTTTGATGGTTTACAAACTCTGAAATTATTTCCTAACTACGATCCTGATGAAAAAATTTTCCGCTGCGTATTTAATAAATACCGGTACCACTTGACTGGTTCACGGCTCCCGCTCCCAGGGTGGGGTCGGGGGATGTGACATTTGTGGACAAGTTATGGCCATTGTTGGCTAAACCCTTTGTATTGCTTGGGTTGAAGATGAAGTTTGGTATGAATTAAATGTTTAATCTTTGGCAAAGTAGTGTGTTGTCTCTTTAATAATTCCTTCGGTTATGAAGCTACGGTTAATCGGTTATGAAGTCGGTTATGGTTAATTTCGGTTAAGTAACCAAGTAAGGTTTGAAATAAATAGGGTTGTGCACGGTTTAGATTTAGCTTGAGCCTTTTTATAAGATAACCAAGAAGCTAACTTTTTGTTTAAACTACCGATGTGGGGTTCTTTTTAATAAGGTAATTCTCAACAAAAAAAAATAAATTATAATCATTGCACCTTAATTCTTCGTCAAAATAAATGGCATCCACATCAACATCATTTTATTACTAACATACTTTTATATTAGTAAAACCATTATATGGTTATGTAAAATATAAATCCATTATATTATATATATATATATATATATATATATATAGGGTAGGGATAGTGTACATTAATCCAGAAGTGTGAGAAGTGTGATAAGTGTATTATAACACTATATATAACACTATATAACACCATATAAACACCGTATAACATTTTGTAACACCATATTGTTGTAACACTATATAACATTATATAACAAATATAACACTATACATCTA
Organism: Helianthus tuberosus; assembly: GCA_030545235.1. Lineage (NCBI taxonomy): Eukaryota > Viridiplantae > Streptophyta > Magnoliopsida > Asterales > Asteraceae > Helianthus > Helianthus tuberosus. The sequence continues at coordinate 1,829 of JARYGA010061073.1, forward strand.
TCATAGACATGCTATCAGACAAAATATAGTGTTATATTTGTTATATAATGTTATATAGTGTTACATAGTGTTATATGGTGTTACATAGTGTTATACGGTGTTTATATGGTGTTATATAGTGTTATGATACACTTCTCATACTTTTGGATTAATGTACAGGATCCTCTACATATATATATATATATATATATATATATATATATAGGGAGAAGATCATGCGAGAACCACCTCTTATTGCGAGAACCAATGTGAACACAACCAAAAATGCCTAAAAATAGCTAAAAATCACACAATTTTTTTTTAATATTTTTTATATAAAAATCGCTACTTTTCGAAGCCAAAAAAAAAATTAAATTTTTTTTTTTTTGCACTAAAAGTAACGATTTGAGCATAAAAAATACTAAAAAAAAATTAGATTTTTTTAGGTTTTTTGGGGGTTTAGTTTTTAGCATTTTAGCTTGGGGGGGGGGGGGGGGTTTAGGTTTTTGGGGGGTGGGGGAGGGGGGTTTGGTTTTTTTTAGGTTTTTTGGGAGTTTTAGTTTTTAGCATTTAGCTTGGGGGGGGGGGTAGGGGTGGGGGGTTTAGGTTTTGGGGGGGGGGGGGGGTGGGGGTTAGGTGTTTTTAGCTATTTTAGGTTGTGTTCACATTGGTTCTCGCGGTTCTCGCAATAAGGGTGGTTCTCGCATGAACTCCTCCCTATATATATATATATATATATTAATTATACAATCTAATTAATAGTAATTTTAATATTAAAATAATACATATAGTTTTTTATTCTTTTATTATTTTAATATTATAATAATAATTATTTTCTTTATATATATATATATATAGTACACACATATATATATATATGTACACATCCAAACTATAAATTAGCAACATTTTATTACTTTATGTAGTTGTAATATGTGCATTGGAAGTCTTTTTTTAAATTGCATTTTTTACTTTTAATCCAAAGGTTTTTATCTTTCGCATGTTAACCCCTTTGACTTTTTTAGTTTTAACCAAAAGCTTTTCAACTTTTCAATTTAACCCCAATTTTTTTTTGTTTTCAACTTTGGTACTCCCATACTTTTCATCTTTGGTAAGTTTTTCGTTTTACGTTCTAAATTTTGCGAGTCAACACGCAACAACGTGCATGTTGGGTTCAACGTTTTTTCGTCTGTTTTTTTCCAGTTTGACAGTCTGGTTTTTTTTCAGTTACCTTTTGGTGTTTTTTTTCTACATTTTTTTTTTCTTGTCAGTGGTTCCATACACAACGCGCTCGTAGTGATTTCAAAACACATGTAAACACAAACTAAATAACAAAAGAAGTTCTCCGCAACATGGCGACGGTGAAAAACCAAGTTATATAAACTTAACATTACAAGTTCGGTTTGGGTTCAGTTATATCGGTTAACCAAAGCTTCATAACCATAACCGATTGAGCGGTTATACAAAATTTCATAACCATGGGTTATGTTTGTTATTTGTTAATAGTGGTCCGATTATGTCGATTATGGTTCAGTTATCGGTTATGACGGGTAATGTGCTCACCCCTGGCAAGAAAGACCTAAGGTAAAAAATCTAGTTTGTCTCCTGATTAGGTTAATTGTGTTTTATGTAATTACCCTTAATCCTTATGATGTAGGGCCATTATATCATTATACAATAATTACAACATAACAACACCTAGTTTGGTGAAAAATTATTAGTATAGAGGTTAAAATTCGTTAGAATTAACATAACCGCGATAAAATCGTAAACTACTTACTTAAATATCCGTAATATGTTTCTATCTATTTTCACGCCAATCACAAAATCATGCCATCGATTAATGTTCGGTCATATTGGAACACTTTCGACTTAAACATTCACCAGATAATCATCAACGCTCGTGTTATAAACTTTTATTCTTTACGCATAAGACGATATCGAAGATTACCAAATGCAAACACATGCATTTACCCAGACATTGCTAGACTTTATGGACTCGATTAACATATAATTAAGTCTAAATGCACATAATTAACAATTAAACGGTGATTAGGCTGGACAGATGAACATGTAATTTTGTCGGATGTCACACCAATGCTTTTGTATGGGCTTATTATTTTTGTAAAAGTGTTATTTGTAACAACTTTACATTATATAATGTTGATTTACAAGATTTATGTGCAATTTTGGTTGTACTCTATGCTTTCTTCTTCGTTTGCCTTACTTTGTTGATATATATTACATTTTGTATGAAAGTGTCATACATTACAAACTAAGAACACGTAACAACAATAAGCGGTTTATTTATCTTACAAAAAGTTTGTGTTTAACATGTCTACAGCGCAACACGTGTGTGCATAATTCTAGTTGATAAAAAAATGAAATTTTCGGTATAATTAAAGGAAAAAATATAGTTTTGTTGTTAGATAAAAGAAGATGAAATTTTCAGTATAATTACAGGAAAAAGTATAGTATACTTTTGTTTACTTTTTATTATTAGAAGATGACATGTTTTATTATTTCTTTTTATATCTATAAAGTGTTTTGAGCAACTCACTTTTTCCACACTTATTAGGCCTCGTATGCATGATTGTCAAATTATGACATGCCACAACTAATAAAAAATTTATAGATTTGGGTTTATTCTAAATAGAATTGTAGGTTTGTGTTTAGCCTAAATAGGTTTAGATTAGTTTGAGTTTGGATTAAGTGAGGGGTCGTGTTCATGCTAACCTAGTGTATTCGCAGGTTGATTTATTAAACCCATTAATCTTATTTCTTTTTTATTTTTTAATGTGTTTTATGTAATAACTTAAAATATTTAGCTATTTTAAAAATTTAGGAAAAAAATTATATGTTTTAAGCATAATAGCTTAAAAGAATTACAAGGAGGAAAAGAAATAATCATACCGGACACATAAAATGGAAGCCAAGTTAATATTATCCCTCTTGAGGCCAAATTACTAAAGGCTTTTGGTTATTCACACATCCCCTCAATTTATCCACACATCCCCTAACCCTATACATCCCTCATTGCCCTATACGCCTGAAAATGGACCCACCTGATAAGCCCTTCATTGCCCTATACGTTTACTTTTTGGTTACTTTTTCACACATCCTATTAATTGTCAATGATTGGGTGTCAGCCAATGATTGCCCAATCATTTGCTCTTTTGTGTGGAATAAATTTGAAGGGTATGGAGGGTTTTCATTGGGATGAAATATTATTTAAAAAAAACTTTATATTTTTTTTAAATTGTTGTTAAAATAAAAAAAATATAAACATTTATATTTATTATTATTTATTGTTATAAAAGGAAGGTATATAAATGTCATTTTTTTATTTAATATATTTAGAAAAATGGCAACATTTTTATTAATTAATTATTATTATAAAACGTCAACAATTTTTTTAATTAGTATTATAAAACTTCTACATTTTTTTTATCAAGTGTTAGTATAAAACGTCAACATTTTTTTTAATTATTATTATAAAACGTCAACATTTTTTTAAATTAGTATTATAAAACTTCTACATTTTTTTATCAAGTGTTAGTATAAAACGTCAACATTTTTTTAATTAGTATTATAAAACGCATACATTTTTTTATCAAGTGTTATTATAAAACGTCAAATTCTCTATAATCCATAACGCAAATGTAAGTGAACATTGTTTGATAAAATAACACAAAACACAACACTTTCATACAAAATGTAATACAATACATAGCCGAAACCCTAAACCCTACACACTAAATCGCTAACTATTACATATTATTACTTAGATTCACACGAACCCGTTGTGTATCTGAATCAGGTTCTCAAACAAACCGTGAAATCGAACAGTTTCTTCGTACAACTGTGGCTAATGGAAATGCATGAAAAATATGATGAAGAAGTTGATTCTCGATTTGATAAACCCGTTCTTATGACAAACCCTTCATCAATTGAGATTTTAAATACAAGGCAATGTCGTGAGTTGGGAATAGAATCAGTTAGTTCATCACGCGTCTGAACCGGCTTTTAAACCGGACGGAATCTACGAAGAAACTGTTCGATTTCACGGTTTGTTTGAGAACCTGATTCAGATACACAACGGTCTCTTTGCTTCGTCCACTAGAACTATTTGTGTATTCATTCTTTTGGTTACTACCAAAAGAATGCATACACAAATAGTTCTAGTGGACGAAGCAAAGAGACCGTTGTGTATCTGAATCAGGTTCTCAAACAAACCGTGAAATCGAACAGTTTCTTCGTAGATTCCGTCCGGTTTAAAAGCCGGTTCAGACGCGTGATGGTATATGGTGGTCACGGAACTACCGGGCGTCGGTAGATGCCGGTGACGGAACTACCGCGCGTTGATAGATGCTATCAAGACTACACCAGGAATCGACAATATGAGAGTTTCGTGTTTTTTTCACGGTAACATCTGACAATGTCGGAGTTTCGGGTGACTTGGCAATTAATGTTGGATGATGCATCCCCCACCGTCAAGCACCTCACCCTAGACCGACGTCCCGGCGCATGAATCTGAAATATGAACGCAGTGCACTTCTCCATAAAAATTACGTTTCCACCACCGTCAAAACACCGACTTTCGATATCCTGTTAAAAAACATAGAATTATAGTGTTAGACTCGATATTAGAAATTATATTGTAAAATATAATAAACAAACAACACCACCACCACCACCACAGCCGACCACCCACCACCACCATAGCCGACCACCCACTACCACCACAGCCGACCACCACCACCAGTCGGACGCCCACCACCACCCACCACCTTCCATCCACAACCTAACCACCACCAAAACCACCATCCCAACTACCACAACACACCACCACCACCACAACCTACCACCCTCAACCACCTCAACAACCACCACAGCCTACCACCCACAACACAACACCACCTCACCACCGTCAACCACCACAACCCACCACCTCAACCACCACAACCCACCACCTCACCACCGTCAACCACCTCAACCACCACAACCCACCACCTCACCACCGTCAACCTTAACAAACCAACAACACAGCCCACCACCCACAAACACCACAGCCTACCACCGACTACACAACACCACCACCACCACCACCGTCAACCACCACCTAACCACCCACAAACACCACAGCCCACCACCCACAAAACAACACAACCACAACCACAACCACAACCGTCAACCACAAAAACCCACCATCCCAACACCAATATACCCGACCAAAATAAACCACAAAAATCAGAGAAAAAATGAAAATTAAACATAAAAATACAGAATACGAACTAACCTTAAATACTCCGAGCGTATGAAGCGATACGAGAGCGATAACAATACGAGAGACAAAAAATCCGTGCGTGTGTGTACTTCCGGATCTTCATCGTGTGGTTCAACGTTGGTCTCTTGTGGTCCAAGACCTTTTTGGGGATCTAGTTGGGTGAATATCCGTCAAAGAGCTGGCTCCTCGGTAAATAAGTCAAACAAAACGCAAGTATTTACTTTTTCTGAAAAGGTGTCAGCGTATACGACCGTATAGGTCAATGTGAGGCATATACACCACCTAACTTTCTGAAAAAGTTGTTGGATTTTGTACTTTATACGCATCTCATTGTGCTATGAGTGGCGTATTGAGTCTTTTTTTTTTCTAATATTACGTACGAGAAAGTGTAATCCATATCCATTTTTACATTCACAATGGTTATTTGTAGATGTGGAAGGCAAGCTGGGATAAAAACATCTTGGACGGATATTAATCCCGGGCGTCAATTTTACACCTGCTCTCAATTGGTATTTACTTTAAGCACTACTACCTCTGTCCCATTAAAATTGTCATATTTTGAATTTTCAAAGTCTTTATTTATAAACTTTGACCTTAAATAATTTTGTTTGTGTTGGATAATACTTGATGAAAGTTATATGATTTGAGTGTGTTTTACAAGTGTTTTTATCGGGTTAATTTTCATCAAGTTTTATATAACACAAAAAATCGATAATTAAAGTCAAAGTTTATAAATAAATACTTTGAAAATTCAAAATAAGTCTTTTTTTATTAATGGGACGTATTTTTTACACTTAGAAACACTAATTCGCCTTCGGTTTCAGCGTTCTCGGTGCAAATTCTTTCCGTGGATCGACCCTCCCATGTGTCCTCGGGCAGTTCAAGTCATCCGAGGTTTGCTGGATACGAAAGGAGTACTTGAAGACGAAGTCAAGCATTTGAGAGAGGAGGTTCGAATGTATAAAGAACAAGTAGCAGAAATGGAAAATAAAAATTCAAGGGTCGTTCGTAAGAGGGACACCTGTTTGATAATCTGTTGGATTTTGTTTTTTTGTCCGTATTTGTATTTGTCTTTAGCCGTATTTAAGTTTATGCTACTTATGTAAACGAATGTAATGACTCTCGTATTTTGGTGATTTAGCGGAATGTTATGTCTTGAGAGTTTATGCAACTTATAATAATAAAACATATGCACATTAAAAAAAACGATGTTATATCTAGTCCCGGCAAACGGGTCGGGTAGGGTTTTTGACCCATGACGATATTTTATGAAATGAATTTTGTGTATTATAAAATGTCAAATTTTTTATTTATCAATTATTATTATGTCTTTACTTATTTTTCACTTGTCATTTATTAACCATAACGCAATAAATACACGAAACATCGTTTTATATTAATACACAAAACATGTCATTTTAATACAAAATGTAACGACTAAACCCTGAACCCTAATCCCTAAATCGCTAACTGTTACATATTATTAAATTCTTGCAAACTGTATCAGTTATTCAGATCTCTATTCGGTCACCATATTGCTGTTATCAAGTTTAAGGATGCGTTCCGCAGTAAACCTCCGACCTGATCTGGCGCTCCCTCGTTGTCGCAGAAGAATTCTCAGTAACCGGTTCCACAGCATAAAGAACCAATGCATACAGAAGGGGTTCTCCCTCGAGGTTGCTGACGCAGAAGCATTGTCGTTGGTGGAGGTGGAAGAACATTCCAGTTCACCCTCACAGTCACCGGTAAATATCTACTTCCACCGTCACATACTGTGGGTGCAGAAGCATTGTCGTTGGTGGACGTTCCGGTGCATGAATCTGGAATACGAACGCAGTTAAGCGTTTGAATCTGAAATATGAACGCAGTGTACTTCTCCATAAGAATTACGCTACCACCACCATCAAAACACTGGCTTTCGATATCCTGTTAATAAAACATACAATTATAGCATTAGACCCGACATCCGAAAATATATTGTTAAAAATAATGAATATAATAATAAAAATAACATATGCACATTTAAAAAAAACGATGATATAAGTCTAGACCCGACAAACGTGTCGGGCTGGGAGTCGGGTACGGTTACGCTACCACCACCACCACCACAACCACCACCACCACCACCAAGCCGTCAATCACCACCACCACCACAGCCGTCAATCACCACAACCACCACAACCACCACCACCACCACAACCACCACCACCACAACCATAACCACTACCACTACCACCACCACCACAACCACCACCACCACAACCATAACCACTACTACCACCACCACCACCACCACCACAAACATCATCACCACCACAGCCGTCCATCACCACCACCACCACCACCACATCCGTCAATCACCACCACCACCACCACAGCCGTCAATTACCACAACCACCACCACCACCACAACCACCACCACCACCACAACCACCACCACCACCACCACCACCACAACTATAACCACTACCACTACCACCACCACCACAACCACCACCACCACAACCACCACCACCACAACCATAACCACAACCACCACCACCACAACCATCACCACCACCACAGCCGTCAATCACCACCACCACCACAACCACCACCATTCCCCACCAAAGTCAATCCCCCACCTTCGTCAATCCCCACCGCCACCAATCCCCCACCACCGTCAAACCCAACACCACCACAAACGGCGGAAGTAAAACCAAAAAATAAAAAAAGTTTGAAGATTAAGCAATAAAATTTGAAATACAAACTAACCTTCATCGTGTGGTCCAGAGTTTGTCTTGTGAAAATCGTGTGGTTCAGAGCGTTTGTGTGTGTGTTCTTGGTGTTTTAGTGTGAGATTTCAAATTTTAGATCTAGTTTACCCCTTTATTGAAGTTGGGAAAGTGTTTGTGTTCAATGAGAGCCGTATGGTTCAATGAGCACCTTAAAGTGTATGAAGTGTATAAATGAAATGCTATAACCAATTTATCAGCTCCTGTACAGGAGGATAAACTGGTTAAGGCATGTGTGTTTTATGCGAAGTGTGCGAGTTCGAAACCCTGGGAAGGCCGGTCCGATACAGAAGGACCCCTCCCTTTTTTATTTGTGTAATTCTAAATTTTCAAATCAAGTATAAAGGATATACTATAACCAGTTTATCAGCTCCTGTACAGGAGGATAAACTGGTTAAGGCTTGTGTGTTCTATGCGAGGTGTGCGAGTTCGAAACCCATGGGAGGCCGGTCCGATACAGAAGGACCCCTACCTTTTTTATTTATGTAATTCTAATTTTTCAAATCCAAGTGTATAAAGGATATACTATAACCAGTTTATCAGCTCCTGTACAGGAGGATAAACTGGTTAAGGCTTGTGTGTTCTATGCGAGGTGTACGAGTTCGAATCCCATGGGAGGCCGGTCCGATACAGAAGGACCCCTCCCTTTTTTATTTGTGTAATTCTAATTTTTCAAATCCAGTCCCTGAGGTTTGTTTTGCACAAGAACAGTCCCTGCACATTTATTAAAAACTAACTGTAATTCTAATTTTTCAAATCCAGTCCCTGAAATTCTTATAACCGTTTATACCCCTTCTGCACATGCTTAGCATTTTTAAAAAACACCAATATACCCCTTCATTATAAGAATCCCAATACCTTTAAAAAAGACCAATATACCCCTTCGTTATAAGAATCCCAATACCTATTTGTTCGTACAACCACATTAAACCCTTTTTTATTTGTGTAATTCTATTTTTTCAAATCCAGTCCCTAAGGTTTGTTTTGCACAAGAACAGTCCCTGCACAGTTATTAAAAACTAGCTGTAATTCTAATTTTTCAAATCCAGTCCCTGAAATTCTTATAACCGTTTATACCCCTTCTGCACATCCCAATACCTTTAAAAAAGACCAATATACCCCTTCGTTATAAGAATCCCAATACCTATTTGTTCGTACAACCATATTAAACCCAAAATACAACATAGATGCTGATAAAATATTAAACATGTTACCATCCATACATGCTGATAAAAGATTAAACGTTTATACAAAAACAACCGGGCATACAACTAAACATAAATAACAAAAGACGAATAAATATTTGTTCGTACAACCACATTAAACCCAAAATACAACCAAATGAAACAGATAAATACTACTCCTAAGCCATTTCCTCGTCACCGTCATCAGAACTACTATCATCATAACATGTCAACTGCATCTGCGTGTCAGACGGGCCTGCCTGCGTGCCGGACGGGCTTGCCTGCGTGCCGGAAGGGCCTGCCTGCGTGCCGGACGGGCCGGCTTCCGAGCCGGACCCCGGATACACTCGTGGTTGTGGCGGGTCTCGAACCGGCAACCCCGCCTCGCTACGCCTATCAGCCTCGCTAGCCATCATCCACTCCATCCGGTCCATCCGTCGATCCTGCAGCGCCAACCTCCCCATCACAGTCGTCTGACCCACCACAAGCCTCTCGAGGAGACGCTGAGTGGACTGAGGCAACCTCACCGCATGATAGACGCGCCGAGGATGTTGTGGCGGCTCATGCGGATGCCCCTGCTCAACCTCAGGCTCGACGTCACCCTCTCCAATAGGCTCATCAACAACATGAGGTATATCCACCTCCACAGCGTCCAACAGATGTTGATGTACTAACGGTTGGGCTACGAAAATCTGATCGTTCTCACCGACAAACCGATAACCAATGCCCGGAAAGTTCACCGCCAAGTTCATCCCTCTCATCGTCCTAATACCCAAATACTCGAAAGGGGCAGGCGGTGGCAACTCACCGATGAATGGAAAATACCGACCGCAATGCTGGGCAATACGCGTGATGAACGCCCCTCCGTGCAATCCGTCACGCTTCTGATGTCGGGAAAATGAGGTGAAATACTCCGCCAGGCAGCGATGGAGGGCGCACGGCGTCCCCGTGAATAAACAGTAAAGATAGAACAAGTCGTTTTTCGTGACCCACTCGTTGCTTTTGCCACGCCCAGATATCGACGTGGCAATGCAACGGTGTATGTAGCGAACGAGTGGGTCAGTAATCAACGAGACACGGGCCTTATGACCGAAGGGTACATCACAGAGGGTGGGCAACCAAGCAAGCAACTGATCATCAGGCATAGATGTGATCGCGGTGGTATAAATATCCTGAACCAACTCCTCATCAGTGTAGAATCCGGTGGCCAAAGCAAACTGACGCAGCGACATATTCTGTCGCTCCCCGAATAAACAGAAAGTTACCTCAGCAGGGGGTGGTTCCACCATCGGATCGTCCATATCTGAGTTAGGCTGCTCAGTAGGCCGTGGTCGATAGATAAACGTGGAGAGGAACTCCACCACCATAGGCCTATAAGAAGGCCCAGCCGCATAAAAAAACATACGATCCCACGGGTTATTTTCCCCGATTATACCCCGGGCCCTCTGCTCCTCACCACACTCCCGTAACGCGTCCCAACTCCCAACACAACGCCCTCTGCTGCCTCACTCTCATACCACGGAACTTGGCAAAACGTCTGTATTCCGTACTGCTCTGGGGGAAGTCTAAAAAATCGTACTGCTCACAATTACGCCCGACCATCGGATTGAATACCGGACCACCATTTGGTGCCTGTAGTTCCTCATCTGATGACATATCTGCAACAATTAAAAGTTAATATTTTGTGAAAATATTAATAAAATTACGACAACCCACAAACACCACAGCCAACCCACAACCACCACAGCCAACCCACAACCACCGTCAAACCCTAACCCATAGATACAACCACCACCGTCCTAACCTAAACCACTCTAACAACCACCACCGTCAAACACCTCTACCGCCAAACACCACAACCAAAATATTTCAGAAAAAAACAAAAAAAAAACCGTAAAAAAACAATAACAAAAAGGAAAGATGAAGATGTTACTAACCTCTTGTGAAAATTCGCACCGTATGGTTCGATACGGGATAGAAATGGTATACGGGAGAGAGTTGTGTGTGTTTTTGGTGTTTTGGTGTGTGTGTGTTTGAATTGATTTTGATCTAATTTTCCCTCTTTAGTGAGCTGAAATGTTGTTTGTGTTGGTATACACTCCTCATTGGCCAATACGTGGCTTATAGATTGCTTACCAGCAGCCGCTTATTGTGCTATGAGCGGCATATAGAGGCTGGTATACACCTCTCATTGCCCAATACGCTGCATATGATGCCTTTCTTTTAATAAAAATAGTGATGTAAATAAGTGTTTTTACATTATAAAACAATGTAATTAACATTTTTTATAAAATAAATGTTGCTTACACTATATTCAAAAGATAATAGAATGTAAATTAAAAAAAATAAAACATAATAATACGATTAAACAGTTTTACGTGTTACAACGAGAACCTACAACAAGTTAATAAAGTCTCTTCGAACACTTCTATTACTACGAAGTAACTTCTTACCCTCTGAAAGACGAGACATGTACATTGTCTCCCACTCCATAGCTTCAGTACTTCGATACATATTCCATAGTCCATTCGGTGGAGGCATCGGACCATCATCCGTTAACTTAACCATGATGAAATAGCCATCTTCCACATAGGCAATCGAAAGAACAGAATGGCCCTCCGCCGGACCATCAAACATGGGAAAGTATGTTTGACAAACACCATTGCTTAAATGTTGAACAACCACACCAAATTTTTGAGCCACCAACAATCTGGCGTATGGCAAGAACATCCAGCATGCCATTGGTGCAGGTTCCACGTGCAACCAGTTTATTGATCGATATACTGTAGTGTAAAATCCCGGATCAAAAGAGTCAAGAATAGGCCACCACCGGGCTTTGTTAATGAACATCTCATCCAGTAGCTCTTGGCGGACCCACATCCAAGCATTCTGGTCCAACCCCAAACCCATAGCCACCGATCGAAACCCACAGTTATCGTCAAGCTGGGCATCTTCCATATGTGTTATGTATCTTCGATACATAGATGGAAGTCAGTCCTTAAAACGATCGATCATGTTTTTGTACCTGTAATTGGAAAATATATTGTGGAAAATCTTTATCAGGGAAAATGTATGTATGGAAATACGTAGGATATTATATAGGTCAATGATTGTTGACGTACCTATCCGCCACCAACAGTGGAAAATCTTCATCTATAATTTCAACTGTCTTTTTAGCCTTATTTTTCTTTGAACGACTGCGTTGCACTACTGGCTTTTGAGCGTCCTCGTCCTTCTTTTGGCTTTTGCCTTTTGCTTCGGACCGGGTATCTTTACGTCTCGCAACCTCCTCCTTCTTTTTTTGTTGTGCTTTAGAGGTTGGGCGCCCCCGAGTATCTTGTTGTACCTCAGGCGGTTGATGGTCAGTCATACTTGGATTCACCACCTCCTTTATCTTCGACAACATACTTTTTAACACTATCGGTGGTTGCGCCTTCAGTTGTTGCATGACTCTGTCCATTTCCTCCCGAAGATTATTATCGTCTTCCTTAAGTTCTTCAGCATTGAAATCTAGTTTTGTCCAGAATTTGTCTACGGCGGCAAGAGGAATTTTGCAATCTGTATTTTAAAAACAATAGTTAGAAATGAGGGGGTGGGTATTCATATGAAGTAGAATAAGCGGTTGAAGCCTGTTTTTATTACTTGTATTTTCCCACCACTCCATCCGACAAGCACATGGCAACCCACAACTCGTAAAAAGCACATGACCACAAGTCCCCCTGCTGCGAGCAACGTACGTATCTTTTTCTTCTCCACAAGCAACAAATCTAATGCTTTCAGGGAAACATTACCACGTAGGTTATCAAAAAATGATATCATGTGGTCCCCCATTTTCAAGGACCGGCTATCCTGAAAAATGAGGTTTATTTGTATGCGTTGTGACTATACAAATAGTCCAAAACTCCTGAAAAAAAAACAGAATATAACGATTTGTAATGTTTGTATTGTAACACCCCGACCAAAGGCTGAAACAAAATTTTTCTGATAAATTAACTATTTTTAAATAATTAATTAAACAAATAAAACTATGTAATTATTGGATTAAATTGGTTAAAATCGAATTTTGGGAAAAATATCAATTTTATATTTTCGAACATCATTCTGATGTTAAAACAATTATATAAAAATTTTCAGGTTTTATAAAATTAGTTTACTATTTTTATTGAATTTAATAAGATTAAAACTAACTTAATTCATAATAATTAGATAAAACCGGAAATAATTATAGTTTATATTTTTAGTAAATCAGGTTTGATGTATATGAGTTTATAAAAATGTTAGTTTTTATAAAAGTGATAAAAAAACGTAAAAATAAAATAAAAGGTGTGTGCCCGGTTGGATTTTAAGAAGTGTATAAAATAACTAATGTTAGGGTAACTATCAGCTCCTGTACAGGAGGATAAACTGGTAAAGAAGGGGTGCTTTTACACGAGTGGTCCGGGTTCGATCCTTGCTAAGGGGCGGGTTATACAAGAAACCCCCCCTTTTTTGTTATTCTAATTAACGTAGTTAACTAAGTTAACTTTTTTTTAAAGTATAAAAGAACTAATGTTAAGGTATCTATCAGCTCCTGTACAGGAGGATAAACTGGTAAAGAAGGGGTGCTTTTACACAAGTGGTCCCGGTTCGATCCTTGCTAAGTGGCGGGTTATACAAGAAACCCTCCTTTTTTGTTATTCTAATTAACGTAGTTAACTAAGTTAACTTTTTTTTAAGTATAAAACAACTAATGTTAGGGTATCTATCAGCTCCTGTACAGAAGGATAAACTGGTAAAGAAGGGGTGCTTTTACACGAGTGGTCCGGGTTCGATCCTTGCTAAGGGGCGGGTTAAACAAGAAACCCCCTTTTTGTTATTCTAATTAACATAGTTAACTACGTTAATTTTTTTTAAAGGATTTCTTATTCAACATTTAACTTGGTTAAGATTTTAGAGTTAAAATAAGTTTCAAACAAGGCTATTTCAACCCTTATACTTTAGATTTCAATAATTACTTTTTATGCCCAATACTTTGTACTTTTAAATAATGTCAAAATAACCCCTAGACTATAACTTTCAATAAATGACAGTTTAGTCCCTGGACTTGGTTTTAACCATTTTTAAGCAAGTTTCAAACAATAACAAACAAGTCCCTCAACTTATAGTTTCATAAAATGTCAAAATAGGCCCCTATAGTTTGTAATATAAATAGTACTTTTTATGCCTAATACTTTGTACTTTTAAATAATGTCAAAATAACCCCTAGACTATAACTTTCAATAAATGACAGTTTAGTCCCTGGACTTGGTTTTAACCATTTTTTAAGCAAGTTTCAAACAATGACAAACAAGTCCCTCAACTTATAGTTTCATAAAATGTCAAAATAGGCCCCTATAGTTTGTAATATAATACGTACCTGATCTATGGTCGTCAGTCAGTCGCGTAAATAGCCGCTCAAAGTTATAATTGTATAGCGTCTCAGTGGGAGAATTACACAATCGAGACCAAGAAAGCTTGAATATTTTCCATTCTTCAGCCGTGGCAAATTTTGCATTTGTGTGTTTTAGAATATTTTGTGAGATGTGCCACCTACATAGCAATTTGGATGCTTTTGGGAATACTTTATCGCAAGCATTCATTAAAGCTTTATCGCAATCTGTTACTATCACGCGCGGTTCCATACCCTCTTCCAACAATCCTTTGAGCTTCTGTAGGACCCACAAGAAGTTATCCTGTTTTTCTTTAGAGATAAAAGCATGAGCGACACAAAACGACTTATGTGTCGATGTCACACCCACAATTTGAACAAACGGAAGTCTATATTCATTCGTTTTGTAAGTGGTATCAATCATCAACACATGTGGGAAAGCACGCCACATATCGTACGAGTACCGATGAACAAAAAAAACCTCCTCGACCGCATTTGTTTCGGGATTCACCCGGGTGTGGTAAACATACCTTCCTTCATGCAACATTTGCTCCAATATCTGCATTGGAGTCCGATCACCGTACATTTTGACTTTAATCTTTTTTATCACGTTTTGTATGTCTCGTAGAATGCACACGCTCTGTGGGTTTTGTTTTCTTATGGTTAAATGTATGTTTGTAGGCTCCATGTTTTGAATATAAAGTCTCTCTACCAATGATTCTTCGTCTGGGGTCAACCTTCTCGCAAACGCGTGACTCTCGATAAATACCGCAGGCGCATGGTTATGATCCTTTTGTTTCACCACTAAGCTCCAATTGCCACTACTTGCGTCTAGTTTCCCTATCATTTTAAAAGGACACCCAATCTTCTTGCTACCAGAACGCCGAACTGTTGCTTTACTTTTGCATGTGCCTCCACGGTCGCATTGCAATCATATCTTCACTATCCTTGCTGACGAATCTTCACCTTTTGTTACCGTTCGTTGGGTCACAATGACGTAACCTTTCGCAATTTCTGTTTTGTAAGCCCAATTCTTTAACTCGTGAAGTGTCGCAAATACCTAAAACAACGGTAATTTAAAACTATGTTTAAAACTATATTTGTTTAAAATCTAATAAACCTTATACATAACGAATAACACGTAAACAAAATCAACTTTGTCTAAATTCTAATAAGCACCCTTCTAATAAACATATACATAACGAATAACACGTATACAAAATCAAAATTGTCTAAAATTTAATAAACATTATACATAACGAATAACACGTAAGTGACGGTTATGTTATACCTTTCCTTGTTTTTCGGGTCATTAGCACCACCATCGTCCCCGCCACCACCATCGTCCCAGCCACCACCATCGTCCCAGCCACCACCATCTTCCTCGTCTTGATCACTTTCCTCGAAGTGTGTAACACCTTTCTCGATTTCGTTCTCGTCTTCCTCGAAGTCAAAAGCACCTTCCTTGGACTTTTTCTTGCGTTGTTTTTCCTGATGGGAATGGTAAGTCCCGTATGCGTGTTTTTCCTGTTGCGGATAGCTTTGAGCCACGTAAGATGGTCCCGCCTCCTCTACGACCTGAAACAACTTAATGGTTATTCTAAAATAACCAAAACGACAATATGAATTTTTTACCTGGTTCAAATCAGGCATCACGGACCGCACACTCCCTTCCTGATGCGAATGGTAAGTTCCGACGTGTTGCGGATAGCTTTGAGCCATGTAAGATGGTCCCGCCTCCTCTACGACCTGAAACAACTTAATGGTTAGACTTTAATAACCATAACGCCAATATGAATTTTTTACCTGGTTCAAATCAGGCATCACGGGCCGCGCACTCCCTTCATCACAACGACGCACGGAAACCACCTCCTCCTCACCTCGATCAACGCCGGGTAACCAAACGCTTTCGGAGACGTATGACTCATTCGAAATTTGACCAAAAAAATATCCAAAGTCCCAATTTGACATCGTGATTCGAATCTAATTTAATCAGACCGTTTATTTGAAAATTTTTATCATTTTCATCACTTTTTTGGGATTTTTGAACATTTGTATTACATGAATCCCGTAAGCTTGGGGTAAAGGGAAAAAATTCGAAACAATACGCAGCGTATAGGGCCATGAGCGCGTATATGCGGATCACCTTTTCAGCCTTTTCAGTCTGAACTCCGCTGTCTTGTCAGCAATATACCTTAAATTCAGATATTATAGTACCAATGAGCAGTGTATAAAGCAATGAGAGGCGTATAGGGTTTAATGCTCCAACTACCACCTTTCTAATACACCGCTCATAGGGCAATGAGGGTCGTATAACTTTACTTTTTCTGACATAATTAATGCACTCAACCCCTATACAACCCTCATTGCCTTATACGGGGCTGCTGGGGGGGTGTGTCATTACTTTTGAGGGATGTACCAATACCCTCACCCTTACTAAAAATACAGGCCTCCACAAAGTAATAGGACAATGTATGGGCACTAATGCCTTCCTAGTGCTGCGAGGTCAAGGAAGTTTGTGACCTGATGAATAACAAATGAGAAACTTATGAAAAGTTACAATCCCCACTGTGGAATAGGGCACCAACACAACTTCATTGGCATTGTGTTTTCAACCAGAAGGCCGAGAGCTAAATACCAAGACTTTGGAGTAAGTAGGCGTAGGCGCACTTCGTTAAATGGTTCATGCATGTTTGTTTCCAAGGGCAATAAGGCCGAGTTGGTAAGAAAAAACCATATTCATTAGTTGCACCTTCTCTTTGTGGTATTACACAATCTGCTTGTGTTTTTTGTTTAAAAATGAAAAATCTGAATGATAATTGACTATATTCAACTATTTTGCAACAATAACCTATAAACTATTGTTTTCAAATCACAGCAACAATAATCATTTTCTTGATTACACTGGTTGTATTTCTCAAAACCTACGAATACACATGTCGTATTCGGGTTCATCTTTATGACATAATATTTTAGAACTTATCGAGGCCGGGTTCGTATAGAATTCGACCTATCAATCCGCAAACATGACATGTTTAAGAACCCCACTCCATATGGTTTGAATATGCAATTAAATCACATGACACAAAATGATATTAATCTATTATACATGCTCTATTTGTTTGCACCTTTATTTTTATATTTTACCATCTGTGTTACTTTTCTTTGTATTTTTGGAGTAAGCTTCATCATATCCTGCAAAAATTTTAGTTGAATTTACATAATTATGTTTAAAAAAAGTGACAAAAAAAAGTGACAAAAAAAAATATCGTATGCGCATCCGGGGAATCGAACCCCGGTCAGTACCGTGGGAGGGTACTATGATACCACTACACTAGATGCGCTTTTTGTTACTATATCTTGTTTCGATTAGTCAAATTACGTGTTTTTTTTTTTTTCCAATTTATTGATTAAACCCGTAAAGTTTTTGCCTTGTATGTTCACTTACTTCATTTATATGGAAACAAAATATTTAACCATTTAAAAAAAACTACATACACTTTGTAAATTTATAAAGTGAGTTTTTAAAGTTGATAAAAAGTCGTTTATTTTATTTATGTATAGTGCAACTTAGTTTTTTTTTTTTTAAAGTCGTTTATTTTATTTATGTATAGTGCAACTTAGTTTTTTTTAAGAAAAATATGCTCCGTTTGGTACGAACCAAACTATTCGAGAAAGCAAGTGCCTGGTAGCATTTGAATACTTGAGAAACTGCACACAACATTGAACATACAATGCTTTCAGTTATAAGATAAATTAATAAATAAACTAAACTTAAAAAAAGTAATAATACTTCTTTAGTGATCTTTTCACATTTACAGAGTAGCATTTGCTGTTTAGATGCGGCTGAATCTTTCTCAGTGTTGATTTTTTCATTAATAGCAGCTCCCTTTCACAAGTTCAAAAGTAGAAAAAATGAATAAATAAAAATGAACGCTTTTCGTTAAAGTAAAACTAAACATGGAAATATGAACCGGTTGGAGGGTCATTTTTAGAAGATTGTGATATTGACCCGTTTGAGATATAAACACAGTCAAATTGACCCATTTATAAATGAGTCAAAATTGACACCTAAACCAAGTTAAAATATATTACATGATAGTTGTAATGAAACATAGGGGAAAGTTCTTGTACAAATAAAGTTAACGTACTAAACGTACGAATAACATGAAAAAGCAAAAAGCATACGGTGACATTTTTGTAATTATCTGCTTGTAGGGTAATTATCAAAATTACTCTACAAATGATACTGTAAAGTGTCACACCCCAACCGATGGCGGAATCATCGGGGCGCGGCACTAGGCGAATCAGATTGCTCAAGAGAATCCATAACAACTATATTGCGATAATATTTAATACATTTGTTATCCCATACTAACAAATAATACAAGCACATAAGTTATCACAGATTTCCTGTCCTCTCGAACAATACAGATCCGACAACCTAGATTTTAGTGGAGTTTCTAGACTTCCTAGCTTGATTTGATATAGCCTGCGATCTAACCTACAACATACGTTAAAATAATTGTCAATACAAAAGTATTGGCGAGTATACAGGTTTGATATGTATAGCGTAATAGATTAAAACGTGTAGCGAATTTCCATATGCAAGAACGTAACACACGACATATATACTCACAAAGCTGATACTACCAACTAAGTCCTCGATGCTCGAATATGCGATGGCAAACTAGACCCCGTCGGGCGCAATAGTACTATACTAGTCATGGTGGGACGTCGCGAGTATAAGCCCTAACACATATGCAACTAGCATCACGTATATCTATGCATAACAGTTATTCGCAAGTGATAATTCGATTGATTGAATAATTCGTTTGATAAGTTCGATTTGTTAGAAACGTATGTTACACCCAAAATACGATTAAAAAGGGGTTCAAGTATATTCACAGTGCGTATTTAGCGAGGATGCAACTTGATTGGATCGGTTGCAAGTGCGTCTGCGTTGGATCATTGAAGGATATAGTAAATGATGTACGGTTAAGCGAGAATAACATCGAACAGCTAGTTATCTGGTCCGATGGTGCTCATCCGTCCGGATGACATGTTATCCGTCCGGATGACAAGTTATCCGTCCGGATGGCATGTTATCCGTCCGGATGGCATGTTATCCGTCCGGATGGCAAGTTATCCGTCCGGATGACATGTTATCCGTCCTGATGACATGTGATCCGTGCGGATGACATGTGATCCGTGCGGATGACACGTCTGTTTCGCATTCTGAACACTGTTTTTGAGTGTTTATCGGAAGGAATACGTGCGGAGTTACCGGGACGGTGTAATTTCGAACTAACGCTTGAAATTCCATCTGTTCCGACCCGCTCTAACGGCCGGGAATCACCCCGCTCCATCAGAACTGGCCGTTCTTGACGGTTTCTCCGGTTTAGCTCGAAATCGCACAGTTCCTTGGTTGAATACATAGATTTAGGTGAGATTCGTTATCAAAACATGTGGAAATCACTCAGATCTGAGGCGCTTATGGTGGGATGAGGTCACAACTTGAAGTTCATATGAACTCTTGGTGACATCACCTTAAAACACCTCAAAATCAATAGATTTCATGGTTAAAAATTGAGTTTTGAAAGATAGAATGATGTAGGATTGAGTGTAGATCATAGAAGTACAAGTTTTAGGCTGAAATCTTACCGGAATCGCGGGGAATCGAGAGAAAAGGGTCCTGGAGCGTGTTTGGTCGAGTGGGAGCTGTCACATCACTGTTAGAGTGATGTGACTTGCTATTTATAGGCAACAGAGGGCTGAAGTGGATTTTGGGTCGGATGGCCCATCCGTCCGGATGGCCCATCCGTCCGGATGACCACTCCGACGCGATGGTTTTCTCTGTTTTTGAGTGTTGCGATCGACTTTGAAGTGCGTGCCTTTTATATCATTATTATATATACTTATAGATATCACTAGGGGTCGTATTTACGTATCTATAATCCACAGTTTCGATAATTACAGTCGGTTTTCGTTTCAAGTATGCGATTATTAGCGACGTTTCACGACCATCAAGGAGGGTAGTATAGGTCCTTTCTTGATGTTATCGTGAACGTTATTGTGTTTTGTGCCACAAAGACTGACGGGGTACCATTTACTCGTATTGCCATCATCGTCACGACGGCTGGAGCTATAGCACTCATCCGAGAGTCGTTGTTAGCGTTAATGGTCTGCGTTTCGACACACCACGGCTACTGAGGAGGGTAGAATAGGTCCTCACCCAATGTCATCGTGAGTGTTAGTGCTTGTGATTGATGTAGTATAGTGATATTGTATTTCGAAAATATGCGATTATCCTTCGTATAGCGATATATGCGATATAGTTACATTATGATCCGAATCTCTGGTGCTAGGAGTAACGAGTGTAACGAGTAGTAACAACGCACAAAAGTGTGGGTTGTTACATAAAGTAATTTTGATCTTGTAGAGTAATTTTGTAAAATGTTCTTGTAAAGTAATTTTGTAAAATGTTCTTGTAAAGTAATTTTGTAAAATGTTCTTGTTGAGTAATTTTGATCTTGTATAGTAATTTTGATAAAAAAAAGTATACCTAACCAGAAAAACCCTCAAAAAGTACACCATAAAACTAAACCCCATAACTAAATGCTAACGAAATTACTCTACATGATCATTTTACAAAATTACTCTACAAGATCAAAATTACTCTCATTTGTAGAGTAATTTGTGACAACCGGTGATTTACGGCTCTTAATTACGTAATTAACAGGTGTTTAACACGATAATAAATAGTGTTTACAACATAGATTAACTCAATTAGGCCTTTGGAGTGCCTAGGAACGTCTGTCCGACTTTACAGTGTGCGAACGGTGATTTGCGGAGAAACATGCTAAACGTTAAGCGATAACGAAACGAAACCGTATGAAATACTGACAACGCCGACAAATACGGATTTTCTACGAATATTCTATATTCATGAAATTAATTTTTGTGAATTTATTGGGCTTCCGAACGACACAAAACGCAGACGCAAACGAAAAACGTGGAAACGGTAACGAACTGACAATCAACGACGAAACTGACGCACCGGACTCGAATTTCTTCTCGATATTAATATATTATGATATATTTGATTTCGTTTTCGAATTTTAATGCTCGTAGTTGAAACTAGATCGAAAAACGGATTAGAAAGACCAACGTCGGATTTTTCGCTATTTTTACCGTTAACGACGTACGAGCGCGGCAACGACAAAAACGACACTATTTCGCATGTTTTAAAATCTAAAAATTTAGTTTAAGGCGTTTAAGATGATTTGTGATGCAAAAACGGGCTCGTCGGATTTAACGGGCCACTTAAAACGCAAGCTTTGGGCTTGTGGGCCTTGGGCCCAAGCCCAAAGCCCATTAGCTAATCATAACTATAAAAGGGACCCTACCCCATTTACTTCGCATTTGTGCAGACAAACCGAAACAACAGACCAAACATACACGCACCTCACACTTCTCTCTCTCTCCGACATAGAGTGACCGGACTCCGGCCGGCAAGACCGGCAGAGCCGGTGGCGATTCACGGCGGCGGTGGAGTTTTCCGGCAACTTTTTCCAGCGCGTGACCCCCCCTTCCGATCTTCGTGTTTCCAGCAACACCAAACCCCTGTACCCTCGTTTTCCGGCGGCGACACATCGAAGAAGAGAGAGAGACCGAGAAAAGAGAGCAATGGAGGAAATCTCCGGCGGTCGGAGACTCGAACCGCCGGTCGGTTCATTTAACCGGCGGTCGGTTCTATTATCCGGCGGTCTTTGCTCTTGACGCGTTGAAGATGAGCGGAGACGGCGACTCCGTTTCAAGTATGTTCAAGCTTCATTTCAAGTCTCAGATTCAACAGGTTCGTGTTTCGGGTGCTCGTGTCGGGTGCAGTGGTTCTGATACGGGGTTCAAGGAGTGAATAAATCGAGTCTCGGTCCGGCGGTCTGTGCTTCGGACCGACGAGTCTCACCGGTAATAGTGGTGGTGGTGATGTTTGGCTCAAGATTTGGTAAGTTCCACATTTAGTTCAAGTTTCGGGTTAAGCTTGGTTCGGGTTCCGGGTCAGACTCGCTCCTGTTCAGGTTTCGGATCAGCAAGTGAGTTTTGGTTCCAAGATTCGGGTCACAAGCGGTCAAAACGGTCAGATCTGGTGCGGTGCTCGGGGTTCGGGTCAATGTTTGGTTCAACCCGGTTGACCCGGTCAACTCAGTCAACATGTTCGGCATAACGTCACGATGTGAGAGTTTTGGTAAAGTTTTAATGGCGAGCACGTTGTTTTTATATCGTTTTATATTA
Source organism: Helianthus tuberosus (assembly GCA_030545235.1). Classification (NCBI taxonomy): domain Eukaryota; kingdom Viridiplantae; phylum Streptophyta; class Magnoliopsida; order Asterales; family Asteraceae; genus Helianthus; species Helianthus tuberosus. The sequence continues at coordinate 24,755 of JARYGA010061073.1, forward strand.
CTAACGTGAAAACGAGCTCGAACCGAACAAATTAACGAATTCTTAGTTAATGTCTACTTGGATTTACTTAGTGTTTCGTTTATAAAAATTGATTATACAAAATATTGTCGTATAAATTGTTGAATTTTGATAATGACGACAACTTGTGTTGTCGGGGCGTCTAAAAACAGCGGAAACTCTGCCCGTTTTTCGAGAAAACCAGTAAAATACAACATGTTTTATTAAAAAGCGACTTTTATTAGGACCAATATAAATGTGTATATTACTTTTCGACGACACTTTACGGAAACGACGGGTCGAAAATTATTTACCACAAATGAATATAATTATTAGATTTTTCAAACAAACACAACGATTCTTTTGTAAAATAAATATAGTTATATTTATTTCAAACGCCTCAACGGCATACGATATATAATACTAGTTTATTATATATTATTTTCATAAACCCTCGTCACATATACAACAGACAATGGTTTTACTAAAATAAATATAGTCTATATATTTATTTGAAATACCGAACGACACGAATTCATTTTATAAAAATAAATATAGTTTTATATTTATTTCAAACTTCAAACAACTCGATGATACTTTTGTAAAATAAATAAAACTTTTTATATTTATTTTAAACATCGAAACGGCATATACGTATATTTTGGCAAATATATACGAGACGCAATATATATAATACAAGTTTATTATATATTACTTTCATACGAATATTCCTATGTACACAAACGATCTCTCGAGACGACAAACGACCTTAACAATATATATTTATATGTTTTGATATAAATATTTATTTATTTCTAATATCTCGAGAATCAAGTCTTTTCAAGGCTTATTGGTTATTATCGACAATAAATGATACTTATCAAATATGACTTAATCATTTCCGATAAGTTAACTACTTACCGTTGAATCGTTCGATTTACGGTTCGGTAGAGCTCGGTGACACGTAGACTAGTTACCGCTTTTATTTAGAAACTTATAAGATATTCCGTGTTAGGAATATTGTAGAATGCACGCTAGCGAGTTTCATCTTGGAAACGACATCACGAAGTCGTATTTAGCTAGCTTTGCACATGGGAATTCAGGTGAGTTCATAACCCCACCTTTTTACGGTTTTACATTTTTATAAATGTTTTCGGGGTGGAAAGACATGCACGTTTTGCAAGAACATACAAAGTTTTTGAACGAACGAAAACTCATATTTCTAAATCATGTCACGAATGGATTATACTAATTATACCAGTTTTTACAAAACAAATGCGTATTATCGAAACGTGAATGATTTTCATGACTATGGATGGATCGTCTGGTGATAATATAGAGAGACTGGGGAGTTAGCCTTAGAGGCTGGGGAGGTTCAGCCTTAGTGGCTGGGGAGGTTCAGCTTTAGTGGCTGGGGAGGTTCAGCCTTAGAGGCTGGGGAGGTTCAGCCTTAGAGGCTGGGTAAAATACATGTTACAATTATTTCATACATTTTATACATGGTATGATTAGCTTAAGGAGGGTATACTACTTAGATCATGTGAGTGGGTAGGTGGTACTTGAGGCCATTAATCCTCGTTGTAGGACCGTGGGACATGAGTGATAGATCTATTTGGGTGTAGCGAGCCCCATCCATGAGTCCGCAGAATGGGCCATGAGGTGACTATGTGCCCGACGCACAAATTTGCTAGGTTTGAGTTTTCCTGCATCACTTCACACATGCCAGTGGCTTTGCAACCCATTGGTGATCTCTTTTCCTTATTGCTACATACCAGGGACATACATATTTCCAGAAATACTTGATTTTTTTTACAAATTAAATATCATGTTTTATACAAATTCAAGGCATAGGATTATGCGGGCATGGAGTCAAAGTGTAATACCCTAATTCATTTAACCTTTAAACGACGCAGCGGAATTTCGAGTCTGAAAATTTCTTTCATGACATACATCTTGACATTCTAAAACTTCATATTATAATATAAGAACATAACTTATCGACACTAAATTACATATTTAAACATTCCCGTACAATCTGTCTTGTGACTCGACCTTCGATCTCTACTCCTTGGTAATCCTCATGTCTTGTACTACCTGCGCTCACCACATAAAATTCATAACGTTAGTACGTATCATAAACATACAAGATTTGTGCACGTTTACTTTTCATTCCATTAACTCTTTACATTCCGGCTTTCTTTCTGATCATACGATCCGTAGTGAGACTTCCTTGGTATCCTGCGTTACACTTCATCACCAGGCTCGATGTTATTATCGTTAGTACTCAATTTCATTGAATGCATGCGTACATACTTTCATACAACCTATACGTACACTTACGATCACACATAGCAACATACATACCTATGTACCTACATACATACGTACGTGCATACCTAAACACATCCATTCATACATACATACATTCATACTTACATGCCTTCATACATACATACATACCTACATACATACATACATACTTACATACAAACATACATACATACTTACATACATACGTACATACTTATCCCATACCTTCTCACAACTTGCATACGTACATACCTTCGTACATACTCACTTGACTACATATACATACCATCTGTATACATCCTTACATACAAACACTTATACTTATACAACATACATACGTATATACCTACATACATACCCACATTTATATCTTCAATCACCCATTGCAATATACCCGACTTATACTTGCCTACTCATATACGTCTGCATATATATAAATATCCTTATGTACTCGCTTACACACTATAATCTTACATACATTCGCGCATACACGCTTACATACCTTCTACATACATGTAAAGAGATACACAACATCCATACATACCTATCCACACATACGCTTACCATAAAGATCATAAAACGTGAGTTAAACTAATCATACGCAACTTAAAACGCGTTTAAGCGAGTTCTCATGGCAAAACGAGGCTCGAAAATAATTTTCGAAGAAATAAGACCCGTCACGCTACGCGACACCCCTAAAACATCAGAAACATCACAGCTGGTTGCTGCATATTTTCAGCACGATCCCGTTTCACGGAAACGAGCATAACTCTCTCGTTTTTGAACCGTTTTACCCGATTCTTTTTCCTACACGTCCGTAATTTAATTCTCCATCTAATGGAACTAAAATCCAACATCCGACTTAATAAAATTTCAGACTTTTATCTCTTCGGCTTATTACCCTTTTACCCAACCTTGACCCGTTCATGCATTCATCAACGTAACTTGTTCGTTTTACCATAACCTCTTATAAACATAATGATATCAATGACGTCTATCATAAATTACTAAATTCTTGGATGTCTTGCATCCTTTTAACACATTATCATTCATATGCTTATTTCGACCCGTTAAGGGTATTCACACATTAATTGGTCTATGACTAACCAAACCATCATCCCCACTTCCATACTTGTCCAAAACCTTACATTAATCGAATAACTTGTTTCTAAGCTACTTTTAAGATCGTTTACCCCAAAATACCCATCAAGGGCATTTTGGTCAACCTTAACCCATCATTAACGACGAAAGACCTTAAACACGTATTTGACCTCGAACATCATGTTTAATTCATTACAACACTTTATTATTTACTTGTACTACGAAGTGATTACAGAAATCACTTACCTTATGCGTCCGTGCTCGTATCCGATTCCTTGCCTCTTCTCGACCCGTTAATACCTCAAGCTTGAGTCCGTCTCGACGTGTTTCCTATACTTTCATTTCATCGAAACCACGCCCTTATTAGCATACTCATTGGTACATGTAACCATCATATCATTCGCATAATTCACACTTAACTTTTCTTAATCATTTCTAACAAGCATTTAAAACATATAATCGACTGCATACTCTTTTCATCACACGTAATTCATCATGTAATTACAAATAATACATATTAACATAACATGTACCAAACGACTTCCTATCATCCTACCTTTACGACAACGAGTCAAATCATGTTTCTTAATCTTGTTGACTTTCAAAAGTCAACTATTAACCATATGTAACCATCAACTCATCAACATATACCCGTAACATCGTAATCGACCATACGGACGACACTATACTCATTTTGTCATACACTTGATGTAAGTACTACCTTTTAAGCATAACTCACAACTAATTCATACATACATCTTTTAATTTCATACATAACCCATCAAAACCTACTACTAATCATCATGTTTCATTTCCAATTAAACATCAAACATAGCATCATCATTTTTCTCCTAATTCATCTAACAAGATTTCATCATACCCACATAATACATCATTCTTTCAACAAGAATTAAACATAAATGGTGATTCAAGTCATCATCCTCACCATAACAAACGGGTTTCACATCTAAACTTCAAATTAACACAAACTTTGCATAACCCATGTTCTATATGATGATTCTAACCCTTATACATGATCAATTTCATATTAACTCACGGATTAGAGCATAACCCACTTCACCCATGATCACCAATCCTAGATTTAAGACATACCTTATGATCCCCTCGTGTTTGTGATCATTAATCCATGCTCGGTTATGAATTTAAGCATCATTTAGCCTTCCAATTGGATGATCTTTCATGTTTAGGGTTTGAGACTCCATGGGAGTCTCCTGATCGATCTAGAACACACACGAATGTGTGTTTGTGTGTGTTTGTTAGTTTCTTTTAATAACACAACTTCCATCTTGTTCCACTTTAACCCCTCGGGTTTGCCTTTTTAAAACATAACCGACACTATCTTAATCATTTAAGACTTTTGACCATACCCTTAACTAGGTTAAATAGCCTAGTTATTTATTTCCTGACGTGTCACATAATAACATACAACAAATATTAACATTCAGATTTTGGGGCGTTACACAAAGTCAGGGTGGGCATTGACGGTTATACATACTTTACAAATACAAGAGTTTACAAATACATGGTTTTACGAACATAAGGCGTTACAAATACAAGTTTACAAATACTTGGTTTTACGAACATAAGGCGTTACAAATACAAGTTTACAAATACTTGGTTTTACGAACATAATGCGTTACAAATACAAAGTTTCCATATAACTTGGCAAGAAAATGATTTCTAAATTCGTTTTCTCAATATTATTTCACAAACCGGTTATTCAAAAGATTTATTTTAAATCTTTTACAGACAAACTATGAACTCGCTCAACTTTATGTTGACTTTTTCGCATGTTTCTTTCTCAGGTTGCATTTTCAAATTATGGCATGGTTGGAATAGGAGAACCATTGGGGACTCGAGTACTTAGTGGGCGTTCAATTTCTAGAAGTCTTAGCTTATATTTGCTTCCGCTGTGCAATGAAGATACCAGTCCAGTCACGCTAGCTCTGATAAATTTCGGGGTGTGACATAATTTTGAATTGTATGTTGTTTGATAAACTTGCAGGGTAATTTTGATTCACTTGTAAAGTAATTTTGATGCAGAGTAATTTTGATACACTTGTAGAGTAATTTTGATAATTACCCTACAAGAACAAAATTACTCTACAAGAACATTTTACAAAATTACTCTACAAAATATCAAAATTACTCTACAGGATCATTTGTAGAGTAATGTTGATAGTTACTGATAATTACGAAAATGCCACCGCGTTTTTTTGTCTTTTCCTTCAGTTCGTACGTTAACTTTATTTGTATTTGATCTTTTGTCATGAAACATAACCTGCTCTTGTAATGCCTGCATTAGCTTCAAATGCTTGCTTGTTCATTTTCTTGCTAGCCTGAATGAAAAAACATACACACAAACATTGTAGGAACCGTTCGCGTAAATAAATAAAATAAACAATTTTTTATTACTGATTACAATACAAAGAAAGCTAGAAAATTAAAATACAATTACAACTGAACTAAATAAATACAAGAAATGGAGTAGAAGCAGAAAATCCGATGACTAAGGCACCTGTTCAACACACTTCCCTTAAAACAAATTCCGAGTCTCTCAGTAGTACTCGTTTTGTTTCCCAGGGTACAACAGCCAAAGTAGCGTACTGCCGGAGTTGACATACAACCCGAAGGTTACCTTGAAACTGCAAGAGAAAGATCAGAAAGTTGTAGAGAGAAAGTAGTATTTGCTGTTGTGTTGCTGGTGTCCTTCTACAGTGGTGGAGATGCTGTATTTATACTGCATCTTAATCGAAGCAGTCAAAAGAATTAAAGGAGATGTTTAAATTGCATTAAACGTCTTCAATGCAATTTAATACTTCATTTAATTCTCAGTTAAAGATCGTTAACTCGTCAGTTTCGAAGCTGAACTGTAACTGCACTGTCATTCAATGCTGGAAGCTTCTGCGCGCGCAAGACACACTGGTGCGCGCGTGTCCTTGCGTGCGCAGGTCTGCACGCTCATGCGCGCTGCGTCCACGTCACCTTGTGAGCCTATACGAGCACGCCACACAGTCGCGCCGTTTTGGCTCACTCTGGTGCGCCGCGCACGTCACATCAGGACCATGCACCATGCGTAACCGCACGATGCAAGCGTGCGAAGTGCAAAGTGCGCCATCAAAGCGCCACATTGCGCCTCATCGCCCACGCCACGCGTGTGTGCGAGTTAGGCCCTTCGCGAGTACACTTAGTGTGTGCTTCCATGAAACAATAAGGATGGAGAGTTCCCACTTAAATACCCATTTAAGTTCCATTTCTCCTCCGAAGTGGGACAAGGTGCTACTTACCCTTTTTGTTTCAGCATTCAATGTTTCAAACATCCAACTTTGAGCATCGATATCTCATTCATCTTAGCTCCGTTTTGGACGTGGTCTAGTTCGTTGCGAAGCTCTTCCAACATAGAACACAAACCCACAAATAAATATATAAAACCCGTTCATTTTCTTATATTTATTTCTAGTCCAAAATAGGAAAAAATCATTTTCCTATATTTGTGAAAAATGCTATTTTTCACTATTTTTCCAACAAACATTTCATTATCTTTTACCTTAACTAAATAAGCAAGCACATTGGTATTTCTGTCTAATTGCAATTGGAACATAATCATGCATACAAGCTTTCTGAGCTACGGTAATGTCGTTTTTGATGTAAAATTTTATACCCTGGGACCATTTTAGAATTTTTACCAAACAACGGTGACCATTTGTGTACTTTAGCTCAAAAGATTTCCGTAGTACATCATCATCATACTCAGTAAATCCAACCAACTGCCTTACCTCTACCCCGTAGGAATAGAGAGGCTGCTTCCAGTGAGACCCCTGACTCGATTGTAGTTTTGTATCAAGCCTTGGACCTAAGATACATAACACTCGAACAATCAGGACAAAGACTGATTGGTGCACGTACCCCGTGTCTTTCAGCTATCAACGTCACCACATGATAGCATGATTAACCATCAGCCGCTTTTAACTTTATTTTCACGAAATTAGTAAAATAACGTTAAAGTTAGTACCATTTCACTTTTGCCCCCCGAACGCCCACCCATATATACATTATATCTGCACACCGCAAGCGGGGCAAAAGATTTCCGTAGTATGATATGACTAAATACCTTTGTATATACTTCAAGAATGGCAGTTTTTTTCATGAAAAGACTGTCTTTCTTCTCCTCTTTGAAATGTTAAAACAATAACAATATGTTAACAAGTTTTTTCATGACTAAGCTAAATGAGGCTTTCCCGTTGAAATACCTACCTACTCTTTTAACTAAAAAGGAAGATGTCTGGCAATGTACATGAACCAAACATTCAATTTATGAAACTTGCATCAAGTCTTCTATAAACGTTTGATCTGACATATAGATATAACCCTTATGGTTTACTTTTAGTTTTAGTAAACCCAATACTTTATAAATTTATATAACTATTATTATTAGTAATATTATTTTATAAATTCAAATCTGATTGACTTGCGAGTTAACACGTCGCAACACGAGTGCGTTGTTTAACGTTTTTACATCTAATTTTTGTTCAGTTTAACGGTAACGCCGCAACGCGCTACACTTTTTTACATAAGATTTCAAGTATTGTCAACGTCTTTGCTATAATGCGTGGAATTTTTTTTCATTTTACGTTTTAGTATAAATTTTGCGTTCAAGGTTTTTACGTCAATCTTTTGATTCGGTATAAAGGTCCATTCTCAGTCCTTACTTTTGCTCATTCTTTTCTCTAGTTATGTTATTTAATTAATATATGGTATTATTTTTTTTTTCTCTTTTTTCCGTCATCACTCCAGCAAATTCGATCCTTTTCATTTTTAAATTAGTTTTTTAGAATTCTAAGAGATACAAATATCACTTTTACATACTTTATTCCTCATTCCGTTCTCTTTGCATCTATATTTTCTCTTTTTAAAAATTTTATATTCTAAATTATTCTCATGAGTTACCACTTACCATTTAATAAACCAAATTCGTTTCTTTAGTTTTGTCAAATTTTCTTAACATCCTCAAAAATTCATTAATCCAATTATTCGTCAAAAAAAATTTAACATCATTAGCAGAAAAAACCCGACTTCATCATTTCCGTGTACAATCATAAGGTTTAAAAACAAAATTTCGATAAAGCTTTGAATGAACTGAATGATTAAAATGTCAAAATTATTAGGTAATCGTCAAAATTGATTATTTGGTAGAATAAAACTCGAATTTAGATCTGAGAAGTATTCATTGTTTTACTTAAAAGATAATTACTCAATGTAATCCAAACAAATAAATTAGAGTTAAATGTCATTTTAGTCCCTGTGGTTTGGCTCATTTTGTCAGTTTAGTCCAAAGGTTTCATTTTTCACATGTGGGTCCAAAAAAGGTTTCACTGTTGTCAGTTATTTCAGTTAACGAGAAGGGCGATTCGGTCATTTTATATGGTTGAATTGTCTTTCTAGTTAACAGAATTACATATAAAATGACCGAATTCCTCTTCTGCTTAACATAAAAAATGGATGAAGTTAACCCAGCGGACTAAAATGGCAACGGTGAAATCTTTTTGAACCCACAAGAGAATTATGAAACCTTTAGACTAAACTGACAAAATGACTCAAACCACAGGGACTACTGGCCACCACCATCCACAACCATCCACCACCACTTGCAACTATCACCTGCCGACCACGACTACCGCGACTTTTAACTAAACATTTTAATTGAGTTAGAGCCAGGGAGTAAACTACCGAAATACCCCTACTTTTAATTGAACGTTTTAACTGAGTTAGAGACAAGAAGCAAACTGGCGACAAACTCGAAAGATCAGAGAGGAAAATGACTATTGTTAAACTATTGGAGCAAAACCGTTAAAATGACCAAACCACAGGGAGCAAAACGAAAGTTAACTCAAAAACAAAAGGTAAACATATCTCATACGATTTTAAAAAAAAAATGTGAAGTATCAAATAAACATAACATCTGTTATAATATATCATCCAAGTACACACAAAGATGACGACAAGGTCAATTATGCAATTTGACTAACAAACTTGCAACAAAACAAATAAGAACCATGGCAAAGTGTACATTTAGGTTGTCTGTCGCTTATAGGAAAGCATCCTTCTCCAGCAGCTTCAGTACATCATTATGGTTGTTCAGTTTTGCAACGTCAATAGGTGTTTTCCCATCCATGTTTTGCAGAGTACTAAATTCATAAAATTAAAAGTTAAAACTAAAAAGACAAACGTGATGTGGGTTAGGTGGATGGTATCGTAAGCTTACACAGCGGCACCATTGTCGAGCAAGAGGGCCACACACTCTTTCCTTCCATAACCGGCTGCGTAATGGAGAGCAGTGTTCTTGTTTTTGTCTAATGCATCCACCTTTGCTCCAGCCTCAAGGAGAACTTGAGCACATTTCACCTACAATCAGGGTTCAACTTATTACGGGTATATCTCCAACGGGTCAATTTGAAGATTTCAGATAACGGGGATACATGTATGCAAATAAAGTAGATTGATATTGTAGTAATATGTTTGTTGTACTTGTAGTTACACACTGTTACTGAACATAAAGTGTTTTGGGTCAACCCAATCCAACCAGTAAGGTCATACCACATAATCAGTCGTTTTGACCCACTACCCATTTCGTCAGAAAATCTTACCTCGCCATATCCACAAGCAAAATGTAATGCGGTCCTTCCCTCTGAGTCTTCTTCATCTTTATCGGCACCAGACGCTAACGCGGCCTTCAAACCCTAGTTATTTATAAAACAGTCAAATAAGAATTTTCTGCCTGCCTGTCATACTTTCAGGGTGTTAAATGACTGGTTTTTGGCACATCTGACCTTGATGAAGGACATCAAATATAACCTCGATTATTTACTCAAAAACTAGATTACATAATATGATTTTAATATGACACATCACTTTAAATAAGAAAATTTAAACATTTGAAAACATAAATGCCTAACATTGTAAACAAAATGCCTTGGTAGTCAACCCAACCCAACCTAACCTGTATAAAAAAAGTTGCGATTATCCAACCCACCCAATCCATTTTGCCACCTCGATTAAAAGCTAACAACCTACTTAATTATAAAGAAGTTAATTAAAAACCAAAATAAATAAAATGCAGAAAAATCCAACCCTTGGAAGAGGTGGTTTGGAATTGGAACTGACTGGATGATGATGATGACAGACTCAAAATTAAAAAAAAAAAAAAAAAAAAAAAAAAAAAAAAAAAAACATATATTTGTTGCCCGTTCGACCTGAACTCATTTTCACCCAAACCCATTTCGACTCGAAAGCTTATTTATGGCTAGTCAGCTAGAGTACCTCAAGGTCACCAGTACTAGCAGTCTGATGAACAATCGACTCATCCTCATTTGCATCTTCTTCGGCTTCATCTGCTACTGGATTCCCAGCGGAAGCAGTAGCATCTTCAGTGACTGCAAGACCCATTGCTTCACCCAGTTTCTTTAGAACATCTTGATCATTCCAGTACCTAATTTGCGGTTGATTACATTTTTAAAAAGATTGATAAATAAATTATCACCCGCACAAATGGAACTTACTTCATCATTGCTGTTGGACCACCAGATTCTATCTCTTCTAAGATAGGTTTCAAGGATGGATCTTCTTTGATACGTGCCATACGTTCTTCAAGCTGATCCTTTTGAGCTGGGTTGGATAAACTTTCAAGCATTTGAGACATCGATGGATCCTGTAAATAAAATGTTTTTAATAGTCAAATCAACATGATCATTCACGTATAATCATTAACTTGTTAAAAAGAATACCTGCATCATGGCACTACCAAGGCGTTCAGCCATGTTCATGAATTGTGGGTTTTGCATGACCTGCTGCATGGTGGAATAATACTGTTGTGTGTCAAACTGTGGAATACCTTCATTAGCGCCATGAAAGGTGTGCTGGAGTTGCTCAGCCATCTGGTTGAATGACGGATCTTTTGCTATTTGCTCTGCTAATTCCTTAATGCTTGGGTCCTGTAACCACAACAAAATACATCAAATCAAAACACCAACTTGGGCTAGGTCCCACAACCGGCATAACCAAAAAACCAAACCGGTTGTAACCGAAACCAAATGGTTATGAAAATAACAGTCAAGACATTAGTTATAGGTTCGGTTTTGAAGCAAAACCGAACCAACCCATGCTCACCCCTAATACACACATATACATATATTAAGTCATATATGAGGATGGAAGAAAGCTTTATACATTAAGTAGACCAGCCATAGATGAGAAGTCAAAAGGATTTCCAGGAAATCCAGCTCCAGGCATGGAGGTCATAGAAGGTACACCTGAAGAGCTTGATTCCGATGAAGTTTTCTTGGCAGTATCAGTTTTCTCTTCTGCATGAGAAAAAAAAAAAAACCATATTTAAAATAATAAATAAACAGATTTGAGAGTATTATCATGTCAATTATCAATAGTCAGATAAAATTATCCATATAGTTCAGAAATGCCTCTAATCATCTTGCTAAATCTAGATCACATCATATATGATGCAAATAGAAGCAAGAGTGTTCATCAGATCATTTTCAGGTTCCTCGCTTAATCGAATTGGTTTCCTTAAATCAGGTTTTTTGAAAATGAACCTGAATACAAGCTAGGCTTCATAAAACTGATTCAAATTCGGGTTAATTCGAACAAACCAAATCAGGAGAGAAAACCGTAAAATGAAGCAACGAGACTTGGGACTCGAGAGCGTTAGAATTTTCTAATTCAGTTGAGGACTTAAGTGTTGACGCATCACGGAAAAAAACACTATACGAACTTGGATTTTCGGTTGGCTACTCGGCTCAGTTCGAAACTCTCAAATTCATAACTCAATCTGAAAGTCAAAATCTGAATTTGAATTCGTCTCTAATCTGAACCGAGCAACTGTAATTCAAATACAGGTTTGGTTCAGTACTTCGGTTCAAATATTGAACACCCCTAAATGGAATCCTCAATAACCAAATAGATATTTTTTATTAACTGTGCTTTCATATTCTCAAAGGTTCAAAAAGGTTATTTATTTAAGAACAGTTTAATCAAGACATTAAAAAATAAAAAAAGTTAAGCAAGCTGTTAGGTTAAAAAAGAATAGAAATATGATGTGATCAAACTATGCAATGAAAACCACATGAGATGAACTTGTCAGATCGAATTGCTGTTCGTTATGGAGATAAACGAAACTAGTTGTTGACAATTCTTGTTGCATTAGAAGAAGAAAATGATGAACCCAAACGCAGTACAAAAAGCATGAAATCCAACCACAACAATTAATATATCCAACAAGGAAAAGAGATATTGCCAGTTAGGATTTTATGAAGCAATTGGATGAGAGTTAAAGTCTTAGACACAAATGGAACGGGAAGAAGACAAATGTATTTTAAAAGTGTACTTCCGCAAGAAACCTACATACAATATATCAACAACACATTGGCGTGCACTTACTGTCAAATCTAAACCATCTACACACGTATCACAAAAAACCACAATTTTGATTGTACATAAAGCTTAGTCGGCTGTACATAGAGCAACGCCTTGTGCCAGCTCTGTAAATCAATGTTAAGTCAGACTATTCATTCGAACCTGTTTCGTCTTAAGAGTAAAGACAAATACTTTATAGACACTTGACTTCTTTTGCCCTATTTTCTAACTGGTTTTATTTTCAACTTTTTAAAGTTTGTGCGCGATTAAGGGAGGAAGCAAAATAATATGCTCTATGATACTTTAGACTTCCTTTATCCTATTCCCAAAAAAAAGTGGCTTGCCTCTTTAACCCCCCTCCCCTCTACACTCAAAGTATTTAAAAAACACAATCCTTATACTTTCATACTTGTATATTTCCCATGTTAAATCAAAACAAACTCAACCTTTCTACCAACGAGAGACGACGAAAAAGCATATCATGTTCAATTTATCAAAACTTATCAACTCAATCTAGCATTAATGCTTAAATAAAACATATAATTTCATAAAACAAAACACACTTAATTCAACAAACAAACATCAATCAATCTTTACTGATCAAAAAATAACAAACACATACCAACAGAGGTCTCAGGTTTGCCAGCTGCATCTTTCTCATTCACCTAACAAACACACAACAAAACAAATCAAATCAACAACAAATCTAAACCCTAACAAAACTCAACCAACAGTTGTCACTTCTCACAGATCAATGTTTAATATTGGTATGTTTAAATTAGAAACCCTAATTGCTGAAATAAAACTAAATCTTGAGGAATTACAGAGAATCAAAGGAGGAGAATTAGGATAAAGCGGTGATAATGATGATGATTTGAATAAGAAAAAGCAGAAATTGTAGATTGAATTGAGGAGTTTAGTTTACCTTAGACATATCGATTGAAGTGATGATGATAAACAATAATTTAACAGAATAATAATAATAATAATAATAATAATAATAATAATAATAATAATAATGATTCAAGATTGAGATTTGAGAGAGAAGACAATGTGGTTTTGGTTTTTGATAAAACTCTTTAAAGGGATGGATGGATGGAGTATAGAAGGTGAGAGGGTGGGCCAGAGCACGTGGATCTGGGCCGTCTGCTTACTTTATTATTGGGCCTGGTAAATAAGTTCAAGTAGAGGTGCACAAATCGGGTACCGGTAAATCGGGTTTTCTGAATACCCGGTTCCGGGTATGGAACCGGGTTCGGGTACGATCGGGTTCTACAAAATCGGGTATTGACAATACCCGGGTCGGGTCCGGGTTTTATATAAAAAATGTATACCCTATATACCCGGGTTCGGGTCGGGTTTTCTAATACCCGGGTATTATCATACCCTATTTTCGGGTTCGGGTAGGGTTGGGTATGGATCGGGTTTGGTTCGGGTATGACTCGGGTATTCATTTTTTTTGGATAAATCTTAGAAATATAAAATGCAAAACCTTTTTATTTCATAAAACATAGAAATACATGACACCTAAATAATCATTGAACCGGATCGAATAAGATGATGAACATAGATACTTCGAATAACTTGATCGTCTTCGTTTATTGTTCGTCATCAAAGACCCCTTTTATGTATAGAGATAAAATGTAAACCAAACAAATGATCATAATACACTTTCTAACGGCTATATAGCCGTTACCAAGGTACAAAACTCAAAAAAACACAAAAAAACGAAAAAACCTGAACAAGGTATTGGGAAACCCGGACCGGGTATTGAAAAAACCCAGTTCCGGGTTCGGGTTGAAATCGGGTATTCGTAAAACCCGGGTTGAAAACGGGTATAAAAAAACCCGGTTCCGGGTTCGGGTATAAAAAACTCGGGTTTTATAATACCCGGTTCCGGGTTTTATTTTCGGGTCCGGGTTCGGGTTTTTGGTGCACCGCTAGGTACCGGTTCCGGGTACGACCGGGTTTTTAATTCTCGGGTATTGACTATACATAGTTCGGGTCCGGGTTCGGGTAGGGTTTTATAATACACGGGTATGGCTCAGGTAGAGTTCGGGTACGGATTGGGTTCGGGTATTGATCGGGTTTTTTATATTCACTTTTTGGCATAAAATATAGAAATATAAATGCAAACCTTTTATTTCATAAAAACGTAGATTTAAAACACACATGACACCTAAATAACAAACATAGATAGCGTCGAACAAGAAGATGAACATAGATAGGTACGAATAACTTGATCATATTCGTTTATTGTTTGTCTCGAGGATAACACTTGCGGAAATGTTGTTTCAAAGTCGTTAAGGATTTCGGGTCAAAGAAATCACCGCAACGAACGCATCGAGCCGTGTTTGGACCGTAAGGCATTCTTAGATAGTCGAAATACTTCCAAATAGGTGATAATCGAGTAGCTCGAGTTGCAGAACACGACCCATTGCTAAAGGAATCCATATATATATATATATATATATATATATAGGTAAAGGGTATTGTACAAATTCCCTTATCGTACATTACGTACGCTACAATCTCAGCCGTCAGATCATCTTCCCGCAATGAAAATCGCATGTTTTTTTTGTAATAATTTCGCATGTGATAATTTTGATGAAATAGCAGGTGTTTTTTTGTAACAATTTCGCATGTGGTAATTCAATTTCGCATGTGATAATTTTGATGAAATAGAATGTTGTTTTTTTGTAACAATTTCGCATGTGGTAATTCAATTTCGCATGTGATAATTTTGATGAAATAGCAGGTTGTTTTTTTGTAACAATTTCGCATGTGATAGTTCAATTTCGCATGTGATAATTTTGATGAAATAGCATGTTGGTTTTTGTAACAATTTCGCATGTGGTAATTTTGATGAAATCGCATGTTAAAAAACCAACATGCGAAATTGTTACAAAAAAAACATGCGATTTTCAATGCGGGAAGATGATCTGACGGCTGAGATTGTAGCGTACGTAATGTACGATAAGCGCATTTGTACGTTAACCAGCCCCTATATATTTATAAGGATTTTAGATGTTCTTTATAAGTTGTGATTAACCCAAACATCAAATACCATTTTATAGGGTACAAAGATACAATGTAAACCCAAAAAATGGTCAAAATACATTTTATAATGGCTATAAAGATGTTACCAATGTGTAGATTTTGAAAAAAGACAAAAAAAAGGCAAAACCCGAATCGGGCATTAGAAAACTCGAAACCGGGTATTAAAAAACCCAACTGGGTATTTAAAAAACCTGCATAAGGTATTGATAAAACCCGACCGGGTATTTGAAAACCCAGTTAGCGAAATAAGAAACAGAAAGTGTGTAGCGAATTTTGTGGGTGTTTTTTTCAACTTTTTGTACTTTTTTGTTAAATATAAACATATTTGAGTGTGTAAACATAAGGATATAAGTAAAAAACTTCCAATATCATTGGAAACTTAATAATTAAAAAAATTACATCAAAGTGAATACATAATTTGTTAAATACTATGAACTAGAAGTCTTGATTCTTAAAAACATAGATAAAAAAGATGGATATGGCTTGAATCGTCTTCGCTTCTTGATCTTCTTCATTTTTTGGTCATCTTCATTTAGTCTTCGTCTAGGGGGCTTGACATTCCCATTTCGACCTCGTCCTCGTGTAACTCCGTTTCAACGCCATTTTCATCTTCAAGTGACTCCACATGTTGAATCAGCTCCGTCGCATCCAAATAATCCTTCAAGCAAATACACATTTTAACCGACTCGGGGCTAAGCTTCATCCTCCTTAATGAAATGACCCGGCCACTAAAAGAAATTGGGGTGCCATTTCTTTCCACCAAGCCAAAATGTCGAAATTATTAAATTCTTCTTCAGAAGTGACGAATGCTAAAAAAATTGTTCCAGTATATCTCCCGAACTCGCTACTTGGGGTGTTACCACAAGCTCGTTTAGCATTGTCACTTCGCAAAGTATTAAATAAACATATATTTAAATCTCTATTACGGCTTGTTGAACCACTAGAAGAACCCGCATTTGCAAATTGTTTGTTATACAACAACTGCATGTGTTTCTTGCCTTATTTCGATGTAAACGTTTCCGTTGTTGTTGCCTGCAGCCACCAATGTTTATGATAGTTTCCAAAACTCTACAGTTTAATAACAAGATTTGAACAAAACGTTTTATATATACACTAGCTTGAGGAGGAGTGTTAGAATATATTAGAGTTAACCATCATTAGGGTTAAACCTATTAGCTTATCGCAGTAGAATTAAGTTTCGTATTTTGTGTATTTATACCATTAGGGTTGTAATCGAGCCAAGCCAGGCGGGGTTCGAACTCAAGCCAGATTGGCTCAACTCACTTATTTTATCGAGCTGAAAGTCTAACCAACTCGAGTCCAATCGAGCCTGCTCAATTATATTTTATTATATATTTTTTAATTTTTTACATGTATTGATAACATACAAACAAAAACATAAATAAAAAATAAACATTAACTTATGTATTATTTTTGTTTTTTCGAATGTTTTAAACACAGAACGGCATATTAAAAATATTATATACATTATCTTTATTTCGAATTTTTTATATGTTATTTAACTAGGTTATAACCTCGTGTATTACACAGGTCGAAAAAAAATAATTTTACATACTAAATATGTTATTTAACTAGGTTATAACCTCGTGTATTACACGGGTCGAAAAAAATTTAATTTTACATACTAAATAATAAAACAATATATCTTTAAAAACCTCATTTATTAGACGGGTTAAATAAATGTAATTTAATATATTAAATAATAAAAGCAATATTATATTTTTAAGAACCTCGTGTATTGTAATTTATATACCAAATAATTAAAAAGTTAAATCTTTAAAAACTCTATGTATTACACGAGTTGAATAAATATAATTTTAGATTAATATTTAATAGTATATTAAATAAATATAATTTTGAATTAATAGTGTATTAAAAAAAATATTTTGGATAAAGTCGTATATATAAATTTTAAGTAATCAATATATTTGATAAATAATAAAAATACTAATAATAGGTGCCTCCAATGAATAACACGTGTCACATATTGGTTTATTTTATTATATAGTATATAGATATAGATGTTCACATCATCGATTGTTTCAATCGATAACATAAATTTGTTTTCATATCATGGATCGATAACCAACGCTACAAATATGACAAACAACACTACAAAAAGGGAGGTGGATATGAAATACCGAGTAAAAAGTTAACCTAATAGACTATAAAGAAATTGAACTAAAGTAGAGTATATGGTCTAAATATGGAGTAAAGTGAAATAATAAAGTAAAGTGTGCATGGTCTAAATATGGAGTAAAGTGAAATAACAAAGTAAAGTGTGCATGGTCTAAATATGGAAGAGTGAAATAAGTCGTTTTATACTTAAGATCTATACTATATAATTAAAGATAGACAAAATTGCAGAAAACAACCTTTATGTTTACCCCAAACTTCACTTTATACCTTTCACTATGAAATCCGCCAAAACCAACCTTTACTTTCATGTTTTGTTACACATCACAACCTTTACAACTAACCAAGTCAAAAAAGTCAGTTAAGTTGCCCCACGTGCGATGCACGTGAGGGCATATATGTCTTTTCCTTTTACTTACAATGAATATTATATTTAAAGCTTTTTATTTATTTCCTTCAACTAACCCTCATCTTCATCAGATTACCCCCAATTCGTAAACCCTCATCAAATTCCCCCCATTCGTAAACCCTCATCTTCATCACAATCGATTATAACAAAGGTGAAATGGATCCTGTTTCGATTCAAGTACGTGGTCCTGATGATGATTTTGCACTAGACCTTATATACGGTAATACTTCTTCACTCCAAATATGTGTATTAGGTCAAAATTAAGCTGTTATTGATCACTGATTATGTTCTGTAACTTGCATTGTAGGTGATTATCCAACGTTCTGATTCATCTTCTTTAGCTTTCAATTTGTCCAACAGGATTACATTCACATCTTCAATTTCTTGTTTTGCAGCTTCCATCTCTTGCATTGCATTCATTTGAGGTTGGCTTCGATCCACCCATCCAAGAAATGATCGACACCTAAAATTGGAGCATGAGTAGAATCTTCTGTCTGGATTTTTTCGAGTTGTTGAAGTTAGAATTATGCCCTCCCCACCACATCTGCAGTAGATATTCGGCATGAATGATTTTTTAGAGTTGTTGATACAAACCTAGGGTTTCTTGAACACAGAAAGGAAGAAAGAAAGATGGAGGATAACAACTAGGGTTTTTCATTTAAAAGGGAACGAGATACAAAGGAAAAGACATATATGCCCTCACGTGCATCGCACGTGGGGCAACTTAACTAACTTTTTTGACTAGGTTTGGTGTAAAGGTTGTGATGTGTAACAAAACATGAACGTAAAGGTTGGTTTTGGCGGATTTCATAGTGAAAAGTATAAAGTGCAGTTTGGGGTAAACATAAAGGTTGTTTTCTGCAATTTTGTCTTAAAGATATTAAACTAATAATATTTAGTAGAAGGGTTATCTATAATATAAGATATTAAACTAAATAATATTGAGTAGGAGGGTTATCTATAATTAATTAAAAGAGATTAAACTAAAATAATAATTATCTATAAGAGATCGCCTAATATAATGACAAGTGCCCCTAAAGTGGTTTCTTTTATTATATAGTACTAGCGGTAAACACGAGTGGTCTCTTAGAAAACCATACATAACACATATTGACAGAACCAAACCACTGTTGTCTATTAACTGTTAAAAATCTTTGTTGCTTTCCAACAGACTTTCCTAAAAATTGCCATCCATTATCTCCAACAGAGCTTGCCAGATTGATAGATAGTAAGTATCAGATGTTAGTCAACCCATGTTAAAAAGGCCAGTCAACAGAAATTACAAAGGTTAGTAAACATATGTTAAGAGAATAATATTATTAACAACGAATTTAGTACTCTTGTTAAAAATGAGACCTGCAAACTTGTTACTACAACGCCAGATATAAACATTTTTCGCAGCATGTGTTCTCAGGATAGGCTTAATGCAGATGTAACGCCTCGTATTTCCGCATTCTTTTTTTTTATATATTTGTGGGAATTACGGGCCACTTAAACACGAGAATGGGCTTGTGGCCCAAGCCCACATAACAACTTATTGTAAGACCCCTTAAAAAGAAAAGACCTAAACCCTATTATCTCCAATGTTCAGCCGTATGCGTTTCTGTCTTCCCCAAACCCTCTAATTCTTGCACCTTAACCAAACCTACAACGTCATATCCTCAAAACAAGAACTTTCACACTCCTGCTTCCCTCTCAATTCCCCACTGCAACACAAAACTCATACAAACATCAAACATCTTCACCTCTCTAACCCTAACCTGCTTCATCACTTCAAACCACAGACTCATTCACATAATCCACCATCTCCCTCATCTATCTATGCCTCTGTCTCGTCACTTATGCAGCTCCGACGAACCACAGGAGGCCGGCGACCAGATAGAGCGAGAGAGAGGGATGAGAGAGAGACTGGAGAGAGACAGACAGCGAAGGTGCCATTTTACGGCAACCGTTGGCGTACGACGGCGGCAGCCGGAGCTACGACGGATATGGGTGTATCGCCGGTGAAAGATGAAGACGATGGCTGATAACGGTGCTTGGTTCCACGACGGCGTCGCACGGCAACGGTGACAGCATAACGGCAGCGGCGGTGAACGTGGTGGTGGTTTCGTTCAGTCTCGTTCGATTCTAGTAGTTTGAGTCGAGTCGGGATCGAGTCCTTTTCAGCTTCGGTTCCGGTAAGGGTTTCGTGTATCATTCGGTTAAGTTCCAGTTTAATTTAATTTGGTTTCTGTTTTGATTCTGCTTTCGGATTTGTTTCAATCCAGTTCCGGCTTGGGTTTTGATACGGGTTATGTGTCGATTTCCGTCAGGTTCTGAGGTGGTTCTGATTCCGGCTCGGGTTCGGTTTCATTTCCGGCGACGAACAGGGACGAAGGCAGTGGAGGTGGTGTTATGGTTCGGGTTTTGATTTGGGTGTGTATGGTTCAGTTTAGTGTCCCGGGTCAAACAGTTAAACTCGGTCAAACAGTAAATACTAGACTCAGTATAATGACACGTATAAGTTAATTTTATTTTATTTTTTTTATATTTAAATATTGTTTTAATTGCGGAACCGAACTTTATGTACCTTGTAACAAAATATAAATATATGTATATAAATATAAATATATTGTTTCGTTCATTGTTTATTGAATCTTGAAAATTTTGACGACAACTTGCATTGTCGGGATCGTCCAAAAACAGAGAAAACTCTGCCCGTTTTTCGTAAAAATCCGCGAAACAATACGTGTTTAATTTCAAAATGATTATTATTTTGATTCGTTTTCTTTTATAACCAAATCTCGAAATTTATAGCATAGATGAATAATTCTTTTTATAACAATAAATTTTTATATATCGAGATAAAATATAAAATATAAAATATAAAATATAAAATACGAAATCCAAATTATGCAAAACCTAAATATTAGGATTATTCTTTTTTAAAACCAATAAATAATAACGTATTCGTGATATTTTAAATATTTAGGATAAACACTCTCGTTCGTTCTCTTGAAATTCCGTTTACTCATGCACCATTGTTTGCCCTTATAGGGTGACCTCGGTGTTCCGTCCTCCTAAAGTCGTACACTCGTCAACACTTGGATAATCGGAAGACTTAGCAATTATGTAAGTATACTCGCAACCCTCTTTTTATGTTTACCACTTTTGGGGTCTAACATGTTTAACTATTAAACTACACTTAAACTTATTCTTTATGCAATGCACGAAAAACAATCCTTATACATGAATACTATATTGTTATATTTGATGCTTATACGTGGACCATACTTATGTGATATGTTTTAGTCATTAGCTTTCACGAGCCTCCATTTGACATGTATAGTGCTATAGGAGTAACGCACCGCCCGTATACTAGTTGTCATGTTGAATTATATCATTTTTCGTAAACAGATGGTTGACTAGAAATATTGCATGCCATGTTATGTTGTGTTGATCTTGTATAAACTAAGTTGCCATGTGGATTCGTTTTTTAAACTTTTAAACTTATACTTATACTTATTCATAAACTTGTATACTCGCCTTTGCTTTTGTATTGAATTGTATTTTAAACATGTTACAGGTTGAGGATTGATGATGCTATGAAATGGATTAGCAATGATGCCTAGATACTCACTTAGACGATTAGGTTTAAAGTGTTGTATCAATTTTGTTATGTTATGTTGAACAATGTTGTTATTTGAATTTCTTGTAATATTTGACAATTTATTTATGAAATGAAATCGGTTGAATTAAATATTGTTACAAATAGTGTTATGAAGTCTCTTACAATCTCGAACTAGTCCCACTCCGATGATTCCGCCATTGGTTGGGGTGTGACAGATTGGTATCAGAGCCATAACTATAGGGAATTAGGAAAATTGCCATGATTTTGACATAGTCTATAGTTAAGCACCAAATTCGACCATACTTGCTTCACATGCCACTTTTATGAAACATCTTTACGTGCTATTCTTGAAATGTCTCTTATGCGTTTTTTTTTCTTGAATTGCTTTATGAGCTCAAACTTGTTATTATTTCGAACATATGTCTTTTACTCGTTCATACCAAACTCGCAACACTTGTATTTCATAAACGAGACGACTTCACCAAAATAGGCGTGAAACCCACAATTTGGTGAAAGACTCTCAATCCACCTATTTTTTTACACGAAATCCACCACCAAGCTAGGAGTGAGATCCTCACCTTGATGGAGAATTTCCATTTTCAAATTCTAGTGGACCCTTGTCGAAGTGTCGAAATTAAATTTTTGACCCGACGAGTACCAACCACACTTAGGGTACGAAATTGTCAAGTTAGGGGTGAACCCGCATCTTGTCGACTAGTTATGTTCCTTGATTTTCAAAACAAAAAAAGATCCCGCCAAGTCTCGAATTTTCGATTGAGTTGGAACATGTAGTAACTGGAAGGGTGAATACCATTAACCGAGATATCGGGAGTATTCCACCTATTAGGCCAAAGCATGATTCTTAAATTCAAAAGAATTTTCGACCACTTTGGTTTGATCAAAGTTCCGTTTTGGAACAATCTAAGTTTTAATCAAACCTATGCTTTACTATCATTGCTTTTATATGATACAATTCTCTCGTTTCAAATTTAAATTTATATTCATGGTCATTTTTTTCCCTTCTCACACACACATCATACTAGATCTTTTCATACATTTTGTTTACAATTTTTGTAACACCAAAATGGAGACATGTCATCGAGATAGGAGTGATTTCCTTACCTTGACTATTAACTTCATTTCTTCTTTTCTTAAAACGACCTCACCGACGAGTTAGAGGTGATTCTCTTACCTAGGTGATCGTTACCAAAATCTTCTTTCAAAAGAGACTTCATCACGCAACACAATCGTATTTTACACCTAAATCGTTTATCATTCATCAAAATCCCTACTTATGCGGATTTCAAAATTTTATTATTTTATCAAACGTATTCTTTAACTCATAATCTATTTCACGAAAATCATATACACGGAAATTCTTATTCATGCATGCCTTAAAACGTTTTATCACTCGAATTTCAAAACCTTGCGAAATGCTACCTATTAACTAAATCGGCCCAACGGATCTCTTGCCCATGAACTTCTTATTTAACCTAATCACTAAAACACGCTCACGTTATATCATTATACTAAAGACTTTCATTCTCAGTCGTAAATCAAACTAACTTTCTCATATATTGATAAGATCTTATATATATTATAAGATCGTTTTACCACCAACTCTTTTCAAAACCAACGAATCATTTTCATTGCTAAACTTCTTTTAAGAATCAACGTTTTCACAAGGACCTCCAAATTTCAAATTTCATATTTTAATGCAAGATTCTTTGAATTAATACGAACTTATTATTTACAACGAAATTTTATACACCGTTCAATACGACATTCAAATTTCTAAAAACGTGGGCAAGAAGACTTCATGGGGACCGACAATCTTCAACTTACGTAAATCTTCTTTTAAAACAAAAGTAGCATTTCCATTCCTTACAAAATACGTTACGTATAACTAATAAGTACCTTATATCCTTCTTACATTACAGGCTAGAATCTACATTACTAGTTAAACTCATTCTATTTCGATTCGATAAACTCATCGTTTCGCTTAAACAACTATACACGCATACCATCGTACACCTTTTAGTCAATATCACACGACAACTTCACGTATCATTCGTTTTACATACCCATAAATTCTTGATCATTTTACATGCTCAAATTTGATGTATTCGATTTATTTCGTACACACAATTGTCATTACTTATACCTACTTACATTCATACTGATTCACTTTTTCATGTTCATACTCATACGTTTCATGTTCATACCAACATACATATTCATACTTATACTATTATTTATATTCATACGCATGCTTACATTCATACTCATGATTCATACATTCGTACCAGTACGCGATCAGAATTCGAGGGATTCGCTTACGTGGGTCCCATACATACTTAAGCATGGACTTGTTTATATACTACATTCTTATATGTACACATTCTTACTTTTTTTAAATTTATGTATACCCTGATTCATACACAACTAGTACAAGCTACGTGGATCATGCGACGATCAAAATAATCGCGGGTGCACACGGGATTATAGTGATAGACGCATGAGAATCATAGAGTGTACTACTGTGTATGGTAAGACACGGGACGTAACATCACACGAATAACGAAACGGATGTAACATGGTCAAAACATGGTGGATACGCCGCTGGTACTTCCTATATATAAGTGTTTTCATCATGTTTCCAAACTTTCGTAAAACATGCCATGAGAAATTCAGTGTTTTGCAGACCTTTTGGACCTAGTACAAACTTTAAACAACTCACAAATGCATTATATCGGATTATCCACGACGAGACCTCATTCTTAACGCACTACTTTCGTCTATTCGATACTTATACTATTCTTATACTCATAATCGTTTATTAGATCCATCGTTCACCCTTATACCTCAATTATTCTCTGTTGTCTCAAACTCTAAAGCCTCAATTTTAAACAATCCTCTTCGGTTTGAAAAACCCTTTCGTGTCTTCCTTCTGAATAAATTTCGGGACGAAATTTCCTAAAGGAGGGGAGGCTGTAACGCCTCGTATTTCCGCATTCTTTTTTTATATATTTGTGGGAATTACGGGCCACTTAAACACGAGAATGGGCTTGTGGGCCTGGGGCCCAAGCCCACATAACAACTTATTGTAAGAACCTTTAAAAAGAAAAGACCTAAACCCTATTATCCCCAATGTTCAGCCGTATACGTTTCTGTCTTCCCCAAACCCTCTAATTCTTGCACCTTAACCAAACCTACAACCTCATATTCTCAAAACAAGAACGTTCACACTCCGCTTCACTCTCAATTACCCTCTGCAACACAAAACTCATACAAACATCAAACATCTTCACCTCTCTAAGCCTAACCTGCTTCATCACTTCAAACCACAGACTCATTCACAAAATCAACCATCTCCCTCATCTATCTATGCCTCTGTCTCGTCACTTATGCAGCTCCGACGAACCACAGGAGGCCGGCGACCAGATAGAGCGAGAGAGAGAGGGATGAGAGAGAGACAGACAGCGAAGGTGCCGTTTTTCTGACGACCGTTGGCGTATGGCGGCGGCAGCCGGAGCTACGACGGAGATGGGGGTATCGCCGGTGAAAGATGAAGACGGTGGCTGATAACGGTGCTTGGTTCCATGACAACGTCGCACGGCAACGGTGACAGCATAACGGCAGCGGCGGTGAACGTGGTTGTCACACCCCGATTTCCACGTGTCACCGGTGGGCCCGGTGGGGAGTATCGTGACGTAGTTGAGATCATCATAGTCAAACAACACAATATATAAATGCACAGCGGAAGCAAAAGATAAATATATTACATTCCGAGTATAAGTAATGTCAAAGTATTACAACGGAAGGTAAAGGATCCACAGGCGGATCAATAAAAGAAAACTGTTCAACAGACTTTAGTCATATAGAACTTGCAAGATTCCCTAGTGACGCCCTGAGCTCCCAGCCAATTACGCATAGTACCTGTCACTTAACCTTTTGGAAAATACGTCAGTTTACACTGGTAAATACAATTAACTGACTCATTTTGGAAAAGAGTTTAAAAATTGATTTGAATGCACGAGGCACAAAATATCTTTTATAACTGGATTAAAATGCACAGAGGCAAAATTAATCCTTTATACTTGGGACAATTTTATTAATAAAGATCTTGTATCCGATTTACATGTTTGTCCAACATTTAGGGCCGGTGATTATACAATACAAGCCGGACAAGATTAATCGACACACCACAAATATAATCTCACAAGAAGATACCCTTACGAGTGAGTATACGTTATACATATGCAACATGAGGTGTTTTGCCTACACCTTGTGCTTACGTCGTGGCCATTCACTTTTTAAAATGAGCCAAGGATATCCAGGGCAAGGTCATTAACCCCCAATGTTATTTGTTATCAATCAATACAGATTAAAACGGGATTATGCAATTTAATCATCTCCGATTAAAAGGTTTCTACACCCGACCAAGCGGTATTTTTATAATACCGTATCCCAAGCCCGTATAAGGGAAAATAAGTTAAAAGTATTTACCTGAGCTCGCAATGCAATTTATACTCAGCCGTATATTCTAATCAGCAAGCACAAGTACTTCTACTGGGGCTCTCAATCTGGAACGAAGGTTTTATTAACCTATTAAATTCCTAACGGGTCTTATTTAAGTCGTAACTTAGACCGGTTAGTTTTAAGGAAAGGTTTACGGTTCAAAACGCATGATTAAGCGAAGACCAGAATAGGATGTGATTTAGACCCGACAAGTTTGGAGACTTGTATAATATGGGTAAACTAAACACATTCTGGATTTTGAGATAAAAACGATAACGTTTGACCCGTTTCGGCTAATTTATGCAAACTTGTTACATAAACCGAACCGTACGCGTAATAAGCGTGACGGGTATTCATGAGAGCTATATACAGGTTTCCTAAGTTAATTATGCCTCAAATATGTTGTGACATCAGTAAGATGTCTTTCATTATGCCCGAAACGTGTTTAAACACAAACTAGGCCCCGTAGGGGTAGTTTGGTCATTTTAAAGGTTGAAAAAGGGTTTAAGTGTTTAACTGAGTTACAGGTCTGATGTAATCAGTAAACATACTCAAATTAATGAGTTATAACAGTAGGTTAAAGTACATATGTGAAATTTATCAATTATAACCAAACTATGCCCCGTAGGGGTATTTTGGTAATTTCACATAAGCCGAAAAGCTCAAAACTGGAGTCTGAGTTTAACAACCTTTGCTTACTGTTAAAATATTATAATTTGCCTCAAATATCAGTAGGTATCAACCCTTGTATGTTTAAAATACTTCTAGTACATAATATGCGTTAAAAACGCTTAAAAAGGCTATTAAAGGCCATTTCCGGGTTTGATACTTAAATCTGATATTTTTATATTTCCAGAAGGCTTAAAATAATTTATTTATCATATGTGATCAGTAGCAAAAGGTTTGGAGTCGTTTAGATATGTAAAACTCATTTTATGGCCCGTAAGGGCAAAACCGACAATTACCGGATTAAGCCTACGACTATAAGTTATGCTCAGCCTAAAATTTATTAAAAATCTTTAAAAATCCCAAAATAATATATTACATCAGTGGGTAAAATATTTGGTATCAAAAAGTGGGCTTAACTAGGCTATACGCTAATTATGTCGTTTTATTAACATAAAGCTTTAATTTTACGCTAACGAGCATAACTCTTATTCTACACCTCAAACTGATGTCAAACTTTGCATACAAGTCTATATATTAGTAATTAAGGTTTCTACTCTTTTACTTTTTCAAAAATCACGTCTTAAGGTGAAAAGGGCATAATGGTCAACATATGAGCAATTAACGGAAACGCGTAAACGAATGGGTCAATCAATGAACCAACCACAGAGGGTTATGCTAACATGTAGCCTGGTCCTAAGGAAGCTCTAAGGCATTTCCAAATCATACTAAAGCGGGTCAGAACTGAAGTCAAAGCAAAAGTCAAAGCTTTGCGACTTTCGGTTCCGAACCGGGTCTAAACATAAAATTGTCGGGTTGAACATGTTTAGACATGTTCTTACACTAATTACTAAGTTATATTAATGGTCATACAGGTTGTATGTGTTCTACATTGCTAATTCTGCATAAATTAGAAACTAAGCATCCTGTTGACTTTTTATTAACAAGTTTGACCCGACATTAGACCTAGTTAGAGTGGGAATCAGGGGGAACCCTTTTAAGGGTTTATTACCCACATAATTACCAACTTATAACTACTTTCACTTCGACTAATCACTGGACCATTAGTGATTAATCTTAAAGTCAACCGTTAATTACGACGGTTTGACTTTTAAGCTAAAACTAAGCTAAAACTTAATTAAGAAAGGATTAGCAAACTTACTGAAGTCCTAAGCTTGATTAGAAAGGACTTGGGTCTGCTTTGAAGCTCCAGAAGGCTCCTCAATTGCAGAATGAAGGTGTGAGGAATGAGTTGCAACTCATGGCCTTATATAGTGAATGTAATCACCATAAGAAGTTGACACACAAGTCTATAAGTGCCCACAACTGATTAACAAGTGTCCCTAAGTGTTTAGGGGCCAGGGGATATGAGGAAAACCGTTTAAAAGGTCAAGAATGCGTTTAAAACAGCAAACAACAACTTTCTGTCGCTGGCAACATGCTTGCGCACCGTAACAAATATTTGTTGCGGTGCGCAACAAATAGGCAGAATGTAAAAGCTTGGCCTTTCAAGCATTCGAAAGGGCAACCGACTTATTTCTTGCAATTTGACCCCTTCTTATTTACCTACAAAGGCTTTAGGACTTATACCCACTTTGCCAAGTCCCTGGACATTTCCGGTTAACCCGAAAAGTCATAACTTTCAACGTTAACGCTTTACCCCTCGCATACGGATTTGATCATAACTTTCTCATACGATAACGAAACTTTATGAAATTTATATCGTGCATTCTAGTGAGCATAATTAACCGTTACAAAGCTTCGGGTTTGTCAGAAGGTCACTCAGAGGTATAACTTAAACATGTTGACACATTTAACCCCTGTAGTTTGTAATCTCTCACTTTTAGCTTCGTATGATCCATGATTTATTCGTGTGATGGTATAAACATCATGTAGGGTTATTATGAAGTATATTTATTCACTGTTGACATTTAGAATTCGTATTTTCATATACTTTTCAAGTTTGTCAACTTTAGTCCCTCTAGGGTGTTCTTTCACACGTTCAAGCTTATGACACGTGTCAATACATTATAGGACGTGAATTTTCGAGGTGTTACAGTGGTGGTGGTTTCGTTCAGTCTCATTCGATTCTGGCAGTTTGAGTCGATTCGGGATCGAGTCCTTTTCAGCTTCGGTTCCGGTAAGGGTTTCGTGTATCATTCGGTTAAGTTCCAGTTTAATTTAAGTTGGTTTCTGTTTTGTTTCTGCTTTCGGATTTGTTTCAACCCAGTTCCGGTTTGGGTTTTGATACGGGTTATGTGTCGATTTCCGTCAGGTTCTGAGGTGGTTCTGATTCTGGCTCGGGTTCGGTTTCGTTTCTGGCGACGAACAGGGACGAAGGTAGTGGAGGTGGTGTTATGGTTCGGGTTTTGATTTGGGTGTGTTATGGTTCAGTTTAGTGTCCCGGGTCAAACAGTTAAACTCGGTCAAACAGTAAATACGAGACTCAGTATAATGACATGTATATGTTAATTTTATTTTTTTATATTTAAATATTGTTTTAATTGCGGAACTGAACTTTATGTACCTTGTAGCAAAATATAAATATATGTATATAAATATATTGTTTCGTTCATTGTTTATTGAATCTTGAAAATTTTGATGACAACTTGCATTGTCGGGATCGTCCAAAAACAGAGGAAACTCTGCCCGTTTTTCGTAAAAATCCGCGAAACAATACGTGTTTAATTTCAAAATGATTATCATTTTGATTCATTTTCTTTTATAACAAAATCTCTAAATTTATAACATAGATGAATAATTCTTTTTATAACAATAACTTTTTATATATCGAGATAAAATATAAAATACGAAATCCAAATTATGCAAAACCTAAATATTAGGATTATTCTTTTTCAAAACCAATAAATAATAACGTAGTCGTGATATTTTAAATATTTAGGATAAACACTCTCGTTCGTTCTCTTGAAATTTCGTTTACTCATGCACCATCGTTTGCCCTTATAGGGTGACCTCGGTGTTCCGTCCTCCTAAACTCGTACACTCGTCAACACTTGGATAATCGGAAGACTTAGCAATTATGTGAGTATACTCGCAACCCCCTTTTTATGTTTACCACTTTTGGGGTGTAACATGTTTAACTATTAAACTACACTTAAACTTATTCTTTATGCAATGCACGAAAAACAATCCTTATACATGAATACTATATTGTTATACTTGATGCTTATACGTGGACCATACTTATGTGATATGTTTTAGTCATTAGCTTTCACGAGCCTCCATTTGACATGTATAGCGCTATAGGAGTAACGCACCGCCCGTAGACTAGTGGTCATGTTGAATTATATCATTTTGCGTAAACAGAGGGTTGACTAGAAATATTGCATGCCATGTTATGTTGATCTTGTATAAACTAAGTTGCTATGTGGATTCGTTTTTTAAACTTTTAAACTTATACTTATACTTAATCATAAACTTGTATACTCGCCTTTGCTTTTGCATTGAATTGTATTTTAAACATGTTACAAGTTGAGGATTGATGATGCTATGGAATGGATTAGCAATGATGCTTAGATACTCACTTAGACGATTTGGTTTAAAGTGTTGTATCAATTTTGTTATGTTATGTTGAACAATGTTGTTATTTGAATTTCTTGTAATGTTTGACAATTTATTTATGAAATGAAATCGGTTGAATTAAATATTGTCACAAATAGTGTTATGAAGTCTCTTACAATCTCGAACTAGTCCCACTCCGATGATTCCGCCATTGGTTGGGGTGTGACAGATTGGTATCAGAGCCATAACTATAGGGAATTAGGAAAATTGCCATGATTTTGACCTAGTTTATAGTTAAGCACCAAATTCGACCATACTTGATTCACATGCCACTTTTATGAAAACATCTTTACGTGCTATTCTTGAAATGTCTCTTATGCGTATTTTTTTCTTGAATTGCTTTATGAGCTCATACTTGTTGTTATTATTTCGAACATACGTCTTTTACTCGTTCATACCAAACTCGCAACACTTGTATTTCATAAACGAGACGACTTCACCAAAATAGGCGTGAAACCCACAATTTGGTAAAAGACTCTCAATCCACCTATTTTTTTTACGAAATCCACCACCAAGCTAGGAGTGAGATCCTCATATTGATGGAGAATTTCCATTTTCAAATTCTAGTGGACCCTTGTCGAAGTGTCGAAATTAAATTTTTGACCCGACGAGTACCAACCACACTTAGGGTACGAAATTGTCAAGTTAGGGGTGAAACCCGCATCTTGTCGACTAATTATGTTCCTTGATTTTCAAAAAAAAAAAAAAGATCCCGCCAAGTCTCGAATTTTCAATTGAGTTGGAACATGTAGTAACTGGAAGGGTGAATACCATTAACCGAGATATTGGGAGTATTCCACCTATTAGGCCAAAGCATGATTCTTAAATTCAAAAGAATTTTCGACCACTTTGGTTTGGTCAAAGTTTCATTTTGGAACAATCCAAGTTTTAATCAAACCTATGCTTTACTATCATCGCTTTTATATGATATAATCTTTCGTTTCAAATTTAAATTTATTTTCGTGATCATTTTTTTCCTTCTCACACACACATTATACTAGATCTTTTCATACATTTATACATATGCATGATTTCAAAACGTCACTCAATTTTGTTTACAAATTTTGTAACACCAAAATGGAGACATGTCATCGAGATAGGAGTGATTTCCTTACCTTGACGATTAACTTCACTTCTTCTTTTCTTTAAACGACCTCAAGGACGAGTTAGGGGTGATTCCCTTACCTAGGTGATCGTTACCAAAATCTTCTTTCAAAAGAGACTTCATCACGCAACACAATCATATTTTACACCTAAATCGTTTATCATTCGTCAAAATCCCTACTTATGCGGATTTCAAAATTTTATTATTTTATCAAAGTATTCTTTAACTCATAATCTATTTCACGAAAATCATATACACGGAAATTCTTAATCATACATGCCTTAAAACGTTTTATCACTTGAATTTCAAAACCTTGCGAAATGCTACCTATTAACTAAATCGGCCCAACGGATCTCTTGCCCATGAACTTCTTATTTAACCTAATCACTAAAACGCGCTCACGTTATATCATTATACTAAAGACTATCATTCTCATTCGTAAATCAAACTAACTTTCTCATATATTGATAAGATCTTGTATATATTATAAGATCGTTTTACCACCAACTCTTTTCAAAACCAACGAATCCTTTTCATTGCTAAACTTCTTTTAAGAATCAACGTTTTCACAAGGACCTCCAAATTTCAAATTTCATATTTTAATGCAAGATTCTTTGAATTAATACGAACTTATTATTTACAACGAAATTTTATACACCGTTCAATACGACATTCAAATTTCTAAAAACGTGGGCAAGAAGACTTCATGGGGACCGACAATCTTCAACTTACGTAAATCTTCTTTTAAAACAAAAGTAGCATTTCCATTCCTTAAAAAATACGTTACGTATAACCAATAAGTACCTTATATCCTTCTTACATTACAGGCTAGAATCTACATTACTAGTCAAACTCATTCTATTTCGATTTGATAAACTCATCGTTTCGCTTAAACAACTATACACGCATACCGTCGTACACCTTTTAGTCAATATCACACGAAAACTTCACGTATCATTCGTTTTACATACCCACAAATTCTTGATCATTTTACACGCTCAAATTTGTTGTATTCAATTTATTTCGTACACACAATTGTCATTACTTATACCTGCTTACATTCATACTGATTCACTTTTTCATGTTCATACTCATACGTTTCATGTTCATACCAACATACATATTCATACTTATACTATTATTTATATTCATACGCATGCTTACATTCATACTCATGATTCATACATTCGTACCAGTACGCGATCGGAATCCGAGGGATTCGCTTACGTGGGTCCCATACATACTTAAGCGTGGACTTGTTTATATACTACATTCTTCTACGTACACATTCTTACTTTTTTTAAATTTATGTATACCCTGATTCATAAACAACTAGTACAAGCTACGTGGATCATGCGACGATCAAAATAATCGCGGGTGCACACGGGATTATAGTGATAGACGCATGAGAATCATAGAGTGTACTACTGTGTATGGTAAGACACTGGACGTAACATGACACGAATAACAAAACGGATGTAACATGGTCAAAACATGGTGGATACGCCGCTGGTACTTCCTATATATAAGTGTTTTCATCATGTTTCCAAACTTTCGTAAAACATGCCATGAGAATTTCAGTGTTTTGCAGACCTTTTGGACCTAATACAAACTTTAAACAACTCACAAACGCATTATATCCGATTATCCACGACGAGACCTCATTCTTAACGTACTACTTTCGTCTATTCGATATTTATACTACTCTTATACTCATAATCGTTTATTAGATCCATCGTTCACCCTTATACCTCAATTATTCTCTGTTGTCTCAAACTCTAAAGCCTCAATTTTAAACAATCCTCTTCGATTTGAAAAACCCTTTTGAGTCTTCCTTCTGAATAAATTTCAGGACGAAATTTCCTAAAGGAGGGGAGGCTGTAACGCCTCGTATTTCCGGATTCTTTTTTATATATATTTGTGGGAATTACGGGCCACTTAAACACGAGAATGGGCTTGTGGGCCTGGGGCCCAAGCCCACATAACAACTTATTGTAAGAACCCTTAAAAAGAAAAGACCTAAACCCTATTATCCCCAATGTTCAGCCGTATACGTTTCTGTCTTCCCCAAACCCTCTAATTCTTGCACCTTAACCAAACCTACAACCTCATATCCTCAAAATAAGAACTTTCACACTCCTGCTTCCTTCTCAATTCCCCTCTGTAACACAAAACTCATACAAACATCAAACATCTTCACCTCTCTAACCCTAACCTGCTTCATCACTTCAAACCACAGACTCATTCACACAATCAACCATCTCCCTCATCTATTTATGCCTCTGTATCGTCACTTATGCAGCTCCGACGAACCACAGGAGGCCAGCGACCAGATAGAGCGAGAGAGAGGGATGAGAGAGAGACAGACAGCGAAGGTGCCATTTTTCCAACGACCGTTGTCGTACGGCGGCGGCAGCCGGAGCAACGACGGAGATGGGTGGTATCGCCGGTGAAAGATGAAGAGGATGGCTGATAACGGTGCTTGGTTCCACGACGGCGTCGCACGACAACGGTGACAACATAACGGCAGCGGCGGTGAACGTGGTGGTGGTTTCGTTCAGTCTCGTTCGATTCTGGCAGTTTGAGTTGAGTCGGGATCAAGTCCTTTTCAGCTTCGGTTCCGGTAAGGGTTTCGTGTATCATTCGGTTAAGTTCCAGTTTAATTTAAGTTGGTTTCTGTTTTGATTCTGCTTTCGGATTTATTTCAACCCAGTTCCGGTTTGGGTTTTGATACGGGTTATGTGTCGATTTTCGTCAGGTTCTGAGGTGGTTCTGATTCTGGCTCGGGTTCGGTTTCGTTTCCGACGACGAACAGGGACGAAGGCAGTGGAGGTGGTGTTATGGTTCGGGTTTTGATTTGGGTGTGTTATGGTTCAGTTTAATGTCCCGGGTCAAACAGTCAAACTCGGTCAAACAGTAAATACGAGACTCAGTATAATGACACGGATATGTTAATTTTATTTTATTTTTTTATATTTAAATATTGTTTTAATTGTGGAACCGAACTTTATGTACCTTGTAACAAAATATAAATATATGTATATAAATATATTGTTTCGTACATTGTTTATTGAATCTTGAAAATTTTGACGACAACTTGCATTGTCGGGATCGTCCAAAAACAGAGGAAACTCTGCCCGTTTTTCGTAAAAATCCGCGAAACATTACGTGTTTAATTTCAAAATGATTATTATTTTGATTCGTTTTCTTTTTTAACCAAATCTCTAAATTTATTACATAGATGAATAATTCTTTTTATAACAATAAATTTTTATATATCGAGATAAAATATAAAATACGAAATCCAAATTATGCAAAACCTAAATATTAGGATTATTCTTTTTCAAAACCAATAAATAATAACATATTCGTGATATTTTAAATATTTAGGATAAACACTCTCGTTCGTTCTCTTGAAATTCCATTTACTCATGCACCATCGTTTGCCCTTATAGGGTGACCTCGGTGTTCCGTCCTCCTAAACTCGTACACTCGTCAACACTTGGATAATCGGAAGACTTAGCAATTATGTGAGTATACTCGCAACCCCTTTTTTATGTTTACCACTTTTAGGGTCTAACATGTTTAACTATTAAACTACACTTAAATTTATTCTTTAAGCAATGCACGAAAAACAATCCTTATACATGAATACTATATTGTTATACTTGATGCTTATATGTGGACCATACTTATGTGATATGTTTTAGTCATTAGCTTTCATGAGCCTCCATTTGACATGTATAGCGCTATAGGAGTAACGCACCGCCCATTGACTAGTGGTCATGTTGAATTATATCATTTTGCGTAAACAGAGGGTTGACTAGAAATATTGCATGCCATGTTATGTTGATCTTGTATAAACTAAGTTGCCATATGGATTCGTTTTTTAAACTTTTAAACTTATACTTATTCATAAACTTGTATTCTCGCCTTTGCTTTTGCATTGAATTGTATTTTAAACATGTTACAGGTTGAGGATTGATGATGCTATGAAATGGATTAGCAATGATGCCTAGATAATCACTTAGACGATTAGGTTTAAAGTGTTGTATCAATTTTGTTATGTTTTGTTGAACAATGTTGTTATTTGAATTTCTTGTAATGTTTGACAATTTATTTATGAAATGAAATCGGTTGAATTAAATATTGTCACAAATAGTGTTATGAAGTCTCTTACAATCTCGAACTAGTCCCACTCCGATGATTCCGCTATTGGTTGGGGTGTGACCACAGAGCAAGTATCAGATGCTTTCAAAAAGTTGTATTGCTTTCCAACAAACATTTCCTAACAACAGTTCCTTCATTATACCCAACAGACGTTGCCAGGTTGACAGATGTTTAGTATCATCATAGATTTTGTAAAACTTCTTTGTAAACCACATTAGTAGTGGTTGTACAGACTCGTTTCTCTTTATCACAAATCAAAACTTTCAACCCCTTCCTATTTTTTACCCTGTATACAGCAACATAGAGTTGGCCATGACTAAAAACTGGACGTGGAAGATAGAAACCAACACGCTCCAACGATTGTCCTTGACTTTTATTTATTGTC
Source organism: Helianthus tuberosus (assembly GCA_030545235.1). Taxonomy (NCBI): domain Eukaryota; kingdom Viridiplantae; phylum Streptophyta; class Magnoliopsida; order Asterales; family Asteraceae; genus Helianthus; species Helianthus tuberosus. The sequence continues at coordinate 61,272 of JARYGA010061073.1, forward strand.
ATAGCAAAACACAGTGAAAGTGGGAATTGACTTCGAGAAATCTTCACTGGTATTCTTTTATCAGAAGGTGTCATCTTCAGTCTTGAAATCAAAGTATGGTGACCTATATTAGTCCCTGTGATAATTTTTGCTTCAATCACAACTTTTCCGAGCTTCGTGACTTGTAAACGTGTACCGTTACACAATCCATTTGCCTGATCAATGTTTCTGAGTAACATCACTGGAGCACCAAGTTTCAGTACTAATTTATGGTTAGGTAAACCAGATAAACGAAGATTGTTTAACACATCAAGAGGAAACAATGCCATATTAAGCTCTGATTCTTCCTCAGATTGGCATAAACTATCTGAACTAAAATAAACCTTTTCTTCACCAGGCAGACTCTCTAACAACTCTTTATTTATTGAATCCACTACTTCATTAGTTGGATAAAGAATCACTCTTTGTTGAAAATACGTTAAATCCCACAAAAACTTATTCATGTCTGGATATGTAAATGAAATGAGAGAAGAAATAGGATTGACTTGGTCATGAATAAGTAAATCATCTAGTATTTCAATATCTATCTCACCATCATTTTCTTCACCAAGCAGACCATCACCAAGCTTTAAAATCCATTCTGCAAATTCCTTTATTTCTTTCAAATTTGCTTCCTGACAACCAACTCTTAATCTCATATTCTCAGTTAGATTTAGTACTTGACAATATCGCCATATATAAGAAGAATTCAAAGAAACATTGACTATCATTGTTCTGGTACCTTTAGGGATGACCGGAAGAATTTGTCTAAAATCACCACCAAATAAAATGATCTTTCCCCCAAAAGGCTTGGATTCCATGTTCGGTTGACTGGAACGTGATATGTCTCTCATTGTGCTATCAAGAGCCTCAAAACAATGCTTGTGAGTCATAGGTGCTTCATCCCAAATAATCAAAGTTGCTCTTTTAATTAAATCACCTAACTCAGTATTAGGCTCTATCAAACATATTGAATTCTCATTAATGTTGATTCGAATTACAAACCTTGAATGAGCAGTTCTACCACCATCCAGCAAAAGTGAAGCAATTCCACTGGATGCAACATTCAATACAACTTCACCTTTCGATCATAATGCAACTGAGAATGTCTTTTAAAGAAACGTCTTTCCAGTTCCACCATAACCATATACAAAAAACACACCTCCATCGCCTTTTTCAATTGCTTCCATAACAATTTTATATATCCTTTCCTGTTCGGCCGTTAAACACTTTACATAACCATCATGTTCCCTTTGAAGAGCTAATCTGTCATACGATAGTTCTTTCATTATCAATCGATTGTTCGACGATGAAACATAATTTTCTAGAACACTTGGCATATCATCAAAATTTCTCACTGTACTTCCATTGATAAGTAGCAACTTTTCAATTTTAGACAGACAGATATTTTCAAGTTCTTTTTGTTGAAGATCCAAATCTAAAACAAATGTTGAAAAAAGTATTAGTTTTTCCCAATAACAGAGCTATTGCATAATTTTAATGTAGTTGTATATAACTTTAATAAAATAATCACATTACCTGCAATACCAGTTATCTTTCGTTACTGATACAGAATGTCTTCACATAACAGGGACTTCGTTTCCGACCAAACAACACCAGGACGAGACATCGAATTTGACAGCAACAACATTACAAAAAAAGTCCTCAAGAAATCTTTGGTTGACCATGTGCTAGCTTCTTTGACAGCATTAACATATTCCTTATCATCATCCAACAGTCCCCGTGTAAAACATGCATCTTTAAATGTTTCAAAAACCTGTCCATCAACTGTCTTTATATCTTCAAAACAGGTTTGTAACGCCTGCGTCACTAGACTTTTATCTAATTGTTACTTTTAGCCCCTATACTATGAGATATGTGATACTTTTGATACTTGGTGAAACTTATGCTATGATTTTGATACTTGATGCTTGGAAACTATGATCCTAAAATACTATGAGACTATGATTCTATGATACTATGATTCTATGATACTATGATACTATGATTCTATGATACTATGATTCTATGAGACTATGATTCTATGAAACTATGATTCTATGAGACTTGATACTTTGGTGCTTGACTCTTGAGGATCGTGAAACTTGAGACTTGGTTAAACGAGGGACTAGAGTCTTATCACTGGTGAAAATTATGGAAACTATGGAAACTTTGGTGTTAATGATTACCCAATAAATACGCAACGCAACGCTTAATCTAACTCGCAAAACGAATCAAATACGGGAACGCGGAAAGGATGGGATTGGCCGAATGACAATCCGATTGGATGACCATCCGATCGGATGACCATCCGATCGGATGACCAACCAATCGGATGGCCATTCGACCGAGTTACCATCCGATCCGTGCACACCGCCCCTCTCCCTCTCTCTCACTCTATAAATAGGCATGTCACATCATTTTCACTGATGTGACAGCCTCACTCGAACCAAATGCACGCACTCCTCTTTTCTTCCATTTCTTGGCGATTTCGGTACGTTTTACACTAGATTCTTGTACATCTTTGATCTACACACTATTCTCTACATTATTCTCCTTTGAAATCTCATTTTTCACCATGAAATCTCTAAGATTTGAGCTCTTGAGGGTGACATCATCATGGTGGTTGTACAAACTGTTGAGTGATGTCATTATGTTCAAGATCTAGCTCAGATCTAAGGAATTTCCTAAGTTTTTACACCAAACCTTTACTAAATATATACTTTGCAACTAAAACTTATGTTTATCTTCATCATTTCTTAAGACTTTTACCAAAAACGGTGAGATCTGGATTCAAACGGACTGTAGACTTAAAAGATTAGTCTGAAGTTAGTTTGGAGAAGGATTGTTGCCGGAAAAGATGACCGGAGTATGAATTCTGACATGAACACCGTCATGAATGGGTGACTGAACGGACTGGGGTGATTCCCACCCGATCAGATCGACTATACACTGATGGGTTTACCGTTGTCTCAATGCGTACCCCGTCGTCATTGCTTAAACAGAAACTTAGAAACTTTACAAGTTTAGGAACGAGACAAGGATAACCCGATCGAGTGGCAATCCGATCGAACCGTCATCCGATCAAGTGACACTTGCCTCATTAACCCTAACACTTGGATACTGTGAATCTTTTGATCGTTGAATGGCAATCTGATTGGATAGCCATCCGATCGAACTGCCATCCGATCAAGGTGACATTGTCTCCTAACCTTAAACATCTTGCAACTTGAAGTCCTGATTGTCGAATGGCAATCCGATCAGATAGCCATCCGATCAAACTGCCATCCGATCAAGGTGACCTTGTGTCTTGAAATCCTTAACACTTAGAAACTTTTTCAGAAACTTGAATATTAGGAAACTGGACACTTGGATCTAATGGCCATTCGATCGAATGGCTATCCGATCGAGTGGCAATCCGTCACTCACTCACCATTGTCATCCCAATCGAATGGCAATCCGATCGGATAGCCATACGATCGAACCGCCATCTGATCAAGATGACTAATCCGATACTTGGATTGAATCTCGTTATTCCGACCGACTCTCATCTGTTGTAATCTAATCAGGCTAACTCTAAAGAACTCCCTTTGATCCAATAACAATTGATCTGTTCAGCATTCACTGTGAGTATACTCGATCCCTTTTGTTTTAAACTTTGGGATGTAATATATATTCTATTAAACTACGATACTTGAAACTTTTGGAATCTAAACTCTATCCTATGTTGTGTGAAACTTGTGAATCTTGTATTCTATTTGTGCTATGTGGATGTTTCATCCAGGGTGTGTAGTTCCGCCTTAACAATAGTATCGCTATAGGAGATGCACCTCCCCATTATTCTCGGGGGTATTGTTAGGAGGATTCTAGTGTAACAACCCGCTTTTTGGAAGTCAAAGCACAAGTCAAAGCAAGAAAAGATTGCTAATTGCGATCTGCCACTCCTTGCTTAACTATTGATTGTACGTTAATGACTTGTAATCGAATCTTTTATTTAATCGCTTTAGTTGTATTATATGGAGTATCTATTAATAATCGAGGTTTAATCGCATGTTTATCGCTAATCGACTTATCGCTATCGCATTCGCAACTCGAATTATGTGTTTTGTATATTGTTTTACGTGTGTGTGCCATTATGTGATACTTGTGCATGTTATGTTATGTTATGTTGAGGTGTTTAATCGCAATCACAATAGCAATTCTATCGCAATCGCAATTCTATCGCAATCGCAATCTAATTGCAAACGCTAAATGCAAGTTAATTATAGTGATTGTATGTTAGATATAGTAGTTAGGTTATTTGTGTAACTAATGGGTAATACTATCGCATCGCTCACTCGAATCGCTGGACACCTGGATCGAGTGGCCAACCGATCGGATTGCCATCTGATCGGTGACGAATCCGACCCTTGAACACTTTCCTCTTTTGGAAACCCTATAAATACCCTCCTGTCACATCATTTGTGATGTGACAGCTCCTCACTCGACCAGCCGCACTCAAGCTCCCTTTTCTCTCAATTTCTCGAGATTCTTGTAAGTTTTTAACCCAAATCTTGTACTTCTATGATCTACACACACTCCTTCATCTTTTTGACCTTTGAATCTTAACTTTTAACCGTGAAATCACCAGATTTGAGGTGTTCTAGGGTGATGTCATCATGGAGTTCTTATGAACTTCAAGGTTTGGCTTTATTCCACCAAGAACAACTTAGATCTGAAGGATTTCTACATGAATAATCAATGGTTTCATATAGATATACACATATTCATGGTTAAAAGGATTGAAAGATGGTTTTCTAACTCTCTTTCAACTCTTTTACACTCAATGCACTCAAAACCGATAGAATCGGAGCTCGTTCCGACCTTCTACTCTTTCTTAGTGATGTGTTGGTCCAAGATCTGAATTCTATCCAAGGGACAACTGATTTTGGGTTAAACATGAACAACCGTCTCGAACAGTTAACTGATCGGACTAGGGTGATTCCTGTTCGATCGGATCACTTTGGTCAAGATGGGGTTTCTGTTGTTTAGCACGTTGTCAAACCTTCTCGAACAAACCGCAAACATTCAAAATAATCAAGTTCAAAACGATTGGATTCATGGGACGGATTGCCATCCAATCGAATTGCCATCCCATCGAACTACAATCCGATCGGATTACATTTGATCTTCCAAACACTTAATCATTTCCAAGTTTTCAAAGGACTGAACGTCGAACGGATTGCCGTCCGATCGGATTGCCATCCGATCGAATGACCATCCGATCATGTGACATTTGGAACTTTGGTACTTGATCATTTTTCAAGGAACTATGTTTTCCAACGGATTGCTATCCGATCGGATTGCCATCCGATCGTGTAACCATCCTGCTGTGAACTTGTTCTCACTAAGTGTCTTGCCAATCAGATCGCTATCCGATCGAACTGCCATTCGATCGATCAACCTGAATGGTAGAGATACTTCTCTATTTTCAAAATGCTACAACGAAAACTTCAAAGCCATCATACACAAACACATCCTTACCAAACGAATGTCAATCCAATCGAATGGCCATCCGATCGGATGACCATCCGAACGGATTGAAATCCGATCGACTGGCCATCCGATCGGATTGCCATCCGATCGGATTACCATTCGACACTTGGTCACTTTTCACCGTTTTACGCACCGTTCTTCATTTATGCTATCGTTAACTGTTCAGGCTAATCTCTCAGCGCTCCCTTCAATCCAAGGCAGTGTTTATTTAGTTAAACGCTATCTGTGTGTATACTCGATCCCTTTTTGCTTTATGCACTTTTGGGTGTTACATACGTTACTTATTCTAAATCACATCAATCACACAATGCAAACACTATTTATACGCTGACCATTACTGTATGATACGTGTTACTCGATGAATGCTTGTATGTTATGTTAACACAGTGATTGTTTCCTGACGCCTTAGCAACGATAGTACTATTTGTTTGGACTCAGCACCTGTAGTGGATGGGGGTTGTTAAGGTTACCTCTAACATGTCACGGTGGTGATATGTGTTGGCATTCTACAACTCGCAGTCTAGTCTGTGCATATTTCATTGTCGATAACTTAGTAGTTTCGCATTATACATGATACATGCTGGTTATGCGTAACGATTTCGAACTTTACTATTACTATTAAACTTGTATGCTCACCTTTACACTATGTGTATTAACCTCTATTTTAACGTATGTGACAGGTGTTTAGGACGCTTTGCTGGTTACTTGCTGGAATCGAGCTAGGATGGAGTCTAGAAACAAACCTAATAAAAATATGAGTTGTCGGGACAGTTTGCTTGTTTTTGAGACAATTATCTATAATAGCTATTTTTACTTTATCTGTTAGTAGTATGGGATATTAATATTAAAGATTTGGTAATTTGATAGTTGTTATAGATTCTCTTGAACAATCTGTTTCGCTCAGTGCCGTGTCCCGATGATTCCGCCATCGGTTGGGATGTGACAGATTGGTATTAGAGCCATAACCATAGGGAATTAGGCAAGACTCGACCTAGTCCGGGTCGATGTCTTAGAAACGACCTAGTCTATAGTCTAAATACCAACAGACCGACTTGTACATGCCCAGTAGGGGTTTTTGTACGAGCTTACTTCTACTTCCCGCTCGCACCCGCTAAACACTACACTACCACTTCACTCGAATTCTCGAAAATGAACGAGTGATTAGGTCGAGATTAGGTGTGAAAACCGCAAACTCCCGACCAAATCGCTTGTTCGACCCGTATTTTTATCAATAAACAAGAGAATTTACGTTAAATCAGGAGTGAATTCCGTATTTAACGCAGATTTTCTCCTCTATTTCATCAAAATAGGGACAGAGTCATTAAGACAGGGGTGGAACCCGGACCTTGACAACTAGTTCCGTTCTTATTTTGGTTTTACAAAGATCTCACCAAAGTCTCGACGGAATCCAATGACTTGAAGTCACACTGCAACTGGAAGGATGCGTGTCGGTCGCCCAAATCGAGGCAAGAGCACAGTCCTGAAAGCCAAAAGTGTGTACCAAAAGGTCCTTGTGAATAGTCGAATCACTTTGGGCAGTCGACGTCTATCAGTCGCAGACAATCTATTCTCGACTTTTATGTGTTTCGATTCTGAGCCTGCATCTGCTGACTCTGATATTTGTCATTTTATGTGGATTTTATGTGATTTATGTGGTTTTACCTGGTTATATGTTTCGACCTTGGTGATTTTTATGCTTTTCACTGTTCGCTTTGATCGACACACACAATACACACTGCACTTCTATCTCAATACGCTAACAAATCGTTACTGTCTGTGGATGATAGCATGCTATGATACTCGCTTATGCTACGCTGCTCGCTAATCGCATATCGTTATTCTCAAACGCGCGAACTTTGAATAATAGATGAATCAGTAAGACAAATGTAGGAAACCATGCTATATTCTGTGTACGTGTTTCTGTGTTCTGATTGCCTTATGTGCTTCTGTGCCCTATGTGCTTATGTGATTATGTTGTTTATGTGCCTACGTGCCTATGTGTTTGTATGGTTGATGTGTTCCTGCGCTTTAGTAGTACTAGGAGTGAGTATGGTGAGATTCGATTAAAAAGCGTTTTGAATCCTATGGCGCTGTCTATTGCAGACAATGTCGTCATTTGGATCATTTCACTCGCGCTCAGCTCGCTGCAATCATGATGACAAACGCATCGCCACCCTTGTCGCTAAGAAAATGGCGAAAGTTATCCCCCAGATTGTTAGTGAGCTGAATGAAAACGCTAGCAAGTCTTCTGAAGAGTCCAGGACTGATGCTCCTAAAGCTGCTTTTAGCTTCAAGCAGTTCAAAGCCTGCGGCCCGAAAGAGTTTACTGGTGAAGATGGGCCTACGACCATGTTCCAATGGTTTGATTCTATCGAAGTCACCCTGAGCCAGAGTGGCTGTCCTAATAATCTCTGTACTCTTAACGCCACTAGCTTCTTCCAATCCCGAGCTCTGGATTGGTGGACGGCCGAGAGAAACAAACCCGGAAATGATGCAGCTTACGGGCTGACATGGGATGAGTTGAAGGACGTCATGATGCAAGAGTTATGCCCTCCCCACGAGCGCCAAAAGCTGGAGGACGAGTTCTGGCATATCAAGCAGAAAGATGGAGACAACGCTGGTTTGACTGCTCGCTTCAAGCAGCTAAGCATAATCTGTCCTAGCCAAGTTACCACGCCTGAAATCACCATCAAAAGGTATATCCGTGCTCTTCCGGATTGCGTGGCTGATTTCGTTCAAGTTGCAAAGAAGAAAACAATTGAGGAAACCTTTCTACTCGCTGCTGAGATCAACGACAAACGAGTCAAGTCTGGTTACTGGGATAAAGCTTCCAAGAATCTGCATCAAGCTACCACTGCTCCAACCGCTGAAACCGCTGCCGCTCCGCAGTCTTCAAAGTCCTCTCGTCCCAAGAGGAAGAACAACAACAACAGTAGCAAGAATTGCGCTGTAACCACTGCTGCCCCGCTCCAATCAGTTCCTGCTCAACCGCAGCCTCAACACGGCCAAGTAGCGGCACCGGTCACCAACACACCGCCGGCAAAGCGTGCGTATACTAGTCCTCACCCGACTTGCCCTACTTGTACCTATCACCACCCTGTGGGAATCGCTTACAGATACTGTGTGCACTGCAACATGTACGACCACTTCACCGCCAACTACCGTACAGGTCCACGTCAAACCCCAGCTCCAGTTCAAGGTCAAACTCCTGCTCAACAAGCTTTACTTACTGCTCCTCAAGGCCATCAAGCAGCTCTTGCACTCGCGACTTATGCTCGAGCTTGCTTTGCGTGTGGTGATCCCAACCACTTCGCAAACATGTGCCCTAATCGAGTGGTTAAGCAAGAGCCACAACAGCAGCAGCCCCAACAGCAGCAACAACCAGCAGCCCGCGGACTTACTTTCAACATCAATGTCCGTCAAGCTCAAGCCGATAATAACGTGGTTAATGGTACGTTCCTTGTGAATGGTATATATGCTTCGTGTTTATTTGATACTGGAGCCGATAACTGTTTTGTGTCGTTTGAATTCGAAAAGCTCCTTAATCGTAAGCACGCCCATCTACCCTCGACGTTCGATGTTGAAGTTGCCACCGGAAGAACCGTCGTCGTCAATTCTGTCCTACGTGATTGTACGCTTGAACTCAACAATCACGTCTTCCCTATCGACCTTATTCCGATGCAGCTCGGTAGTTTTGACATCATAGTAGGCATGGATTTTCTTCGCGAAAATTGTGTTGAAGTTGTTTGCTTCGATAAGATTATTCGTTTCTCGCTCGCTAATGGTGATCTACTTTGTGTGTATGGCGAAACTCCTTCGAAAGGACTTAAACTCATGTCATGTGTCCAAGCTAGCTAGTATCTCCGCAAGGAATACAGAGCTTTCTTGGCTAACATCGTAGTAGCGGAGAAGGAAAAGAAAGGTAATCCCGGAGTAAAAGACGTCCCCGTAGTTTGTGAATTCCCCAACGTATTTCCTGAAGATCTGCCTGGTCTACCTCCAGCTCGAGATATCGACTTCCGAATCGACCTCATTCCTAGAGCAAACCCTGTTGCTAAAGCGCCTTATCGTCTTGCTCCTTCTGAAATGCGCGAACTCTCGAGTCAGCTCCAGGAACTACTTGAGAAAGGCTTTATTCGCCCTAACACCTTTCCTTGGGGCGCGCTTGTCCTTTTCGTCAAAAAGAAGGATGGATCGTTCCGGATGTGCATCGACTATAGGGAGTTGAATAAGCTGACAATCAAGAATCGCTATCCCTTGCCTCGAATCAATGATTTGTTTGATCAGTTACAAGGTGCTACGTGTTTCTCGAAGATCGATCTACGCTCAGGCTATCACCAGTTACGCATTCAAGAGGATGATATACCCAAAACCGCATTTCGAACCCGCTATGGTCACTATGAGTTTGTTGTTATGCCTTTTGGTTTGACCAACGCCCCCGCAGTTTTCATGGACTTAATGAATCGAGTGTGCAAACCCTTTCTTGATCGCTTCGTAATCGTGTTCATCGATGACATCCTGATCTATTCCAAGTCAAAAGCCGAACACTCGTAGCATCTACGTTTGGTTCTTGAGTTACTCCAGGGAAACCGTCTCTATGCCAAGTTCTCCAAGTGTGAATTTTGGTAAGAGGAGGTCCAATTCTTGGGTCACATTGTCAATAGTCAAGGTATCCACGTCGATCCCGCGAAGATCGAAGAAGTTAAGAGTTGGGTTACACCCAAAAATCCGTCTGAAGTCCGTTCCTTCCTCGGACTGGCAGGCTATTATCACCGATTTATCGAAGGTTTTTCTAAGATCACTGTGTCGCTTACTTCTCTTATGCATAAGGATAAACCTTTTGTTTGGGGAACTAAATAGGAGGAAGCCTTTCAAACTCTCAAAGCTATGCTTTGCAATGCTCTCACTGGCCGACGGAAACAACGATTTCGTAGTTTACTGCGATGCCTCGAACCTTGGTCTTGGTTGTGTTCTTATGCAACGAGACAAGGTTATCGCATACGCATCTCGACAGCTCAAGATCCACGAGAAGAACTACACCACACACGACCTCAAGCTTGGCGCAGTTGTTTTTGCGTTAAATATTTGGCGACACTACCTTTACGGTACCAAGTGTACGATCTTCACCGATCATAGGAGCCTACAACATATCTTTGACCAGAAAGAACTGAATATGCGTCAACGTCGGTAGGTTGAACTACTAACGATTACGATTGTGAGATTCGTTACCATCCTGGCAAAGCAAACATCGTTGCCGATGCTCTCAGTCGACGAAGCTATTTGCATAGCGTGCGTAATTCCCAAGCCCAGTTTAATCTCGAAGCTCTCATCCATGATGCTCAGCCTGCTTGTTTTACCGAACGTACTTTGAAGAAGGAAATGATTCTAAACGATGGCGCCCAACTCGAGAATAAATCGAATGGTATTTTTCACTATTTGGACCGAATTTGGATTCCCAAGCGTACTAATTTGCGACAACTTCTGATGGATGAAGCCCACAAATATCGGTATTCTATTCATCCCGGTGCTGACAAGATGTACCAGGACATGCGCTACAAGTACTGGTGGCCGGGTATGAAGAAGGATATCGCTATCTATGTTTCGAAGTGCCTGACTTGTTCCAAGGTCAAGGCCGAACAACAGAGACCCTCTGGCTTACTCGTACAACCCAAGATCCTGATGTGGAAATGGGAGAGTATAACTATGGACTTTATAACGAAACTCCCACGCACGACGTCAGGTCATGACAGTATTTGGGTTGTAGTCGACCGTTTGACTAAATCAGCTCATTTCCTGCCGATACGAGAAGACTTTAAGGTAGAAAAATTAGCCTGAATCTACACCAATGAGATCATTTGTCGACACGGGACGCCTCGTGATATCATCTCTGACCGCGATGGTCGGTTTACCTCGCGTCGTTGGGAAACGTTTCAATCTGCTCTCGGTACTACGCTTAATCTAAGTACCGCTTTCCATCCCCAAACCGACGGTCAGACTGAAAGAACGATTCACACCTTTGAAGACATGCTCCGATCGTGTGTCATAGATTTCGGTGGTAATTGGGACGTGCACTTACCTTTGGTCGAATTCTCGTACAATAACAGTTATCATTCTAGCATCCAAATAGCACCGTTTGAGGCATTATACGGAAGGAAATGTCGATCGCCTATTGTATGGCACGAGATCGGAGACGCACAGATTACCGGTCCTGAGCTGTTGCAAGAAACAACTGACAAAATCCTCCAAATCCGAGACAATCTGCTGAAAGCTCGAAGCCGACAGAAAAGTTCTGATAGATGCCGCAAGCCCCTTGAATTTGACGTTGGCGATCACGTACTCCTAAAGGTTGCACCTTGGAAGGGAGTGATCAGATTCGGCAAGAGAGGAAAGCTCGCGCCTCGATATGTTGGACCCTTTAAAATCCTGGAAAATATTGGGAAGGTGGCCTACAGATTCGAACTACCAGAGGAACTTAGTAATGTCTACCCGACTTTCCACGTCTCGAACCACAGAAAGTGCTTGGCCGACCAGGAATTTCATATCCCTCTCGAAGAATTACAAGTGGACGAAACAATACACTTCGTGGAAAAGCCTGTCGAGATCATGGGACGAGAAACTAAGGTGCTCAGACGCTCACGCATTCCCATTGTGAAGGTTCGCTGGTAAGGCAAGCGCGGTGCCGAGTTTACCTGCGAACTTGAAAGTGATATGAAGGCGAAGTACCCGCAACTGTTTGTTACGCCTACTTCTTAAATTTCGAGACGAAATTTCCTTAAGTAGGGGAGGCTGTAACAACCCGCTTTTTGGAAGTCAAAGTACAAGTCAAAGTCAAAGTCAAAGGAAGAAAAGATTGCTAATTGTGATCTGTCACTCCTTGCTTAACTATTGATTGTACATTAATGGCTTGTAATCGAATTTTAATTTAATCGCTTTAGTTGTATTATATGGAGTATCTATTAATAATCGAGGTTTAATCGCATGTTTATCGCTAATCGACTTATCGCTATCGCATTCGCAACTCGAATTATGTGTTTTGGATATTGTTTTACGTGTGTGTGCCATTATGTGATACTTGTGCATGTTATGTTATGTTGAGGTGTTTAATCGCAATCGCAATTGCAATCTAATCACAAACGCTAAACGCAAGTTAATTATAATGATTGTATGTTAGATATAGTAGTTAGGTTATTTGTGTAACTAATGGGTAATACTATCGCATCGCTCACTCGAATCGCATCGCAACGCTCAACACGCGAATCGAAAAGAGAAAACTCAACGCGCCGGACACCTGGATCGAGTGGCCATCCGATCGGATTGCCAATTGATCGGTGACCAATCCGACCCTTGAACACTTTCCTCTTTTGGAAACCCTATAAATACCCTCCTGTCACATCATTTGTGATGTGACAGCTCCTCACTCGACCAGCCGCACTCAAGCTCCCTTTTCTCTCGATTTCTCGCGATTCTTGTAAGTTTTCAACCTACATCTTGTACTTCTATGATCTACACGCACTCCTTCATCTTTTTGACCTTTGAATCTTAACTTTTAACCGTGAAATCACCAGATTTGAGGTGTTCTAGGGTGATGTCATCATGGAGTTCTTATGAACTTCAAGGTTTGGCTTCATTCCACCAAGAAAAACTTAGATCTGAAGGATTTCCACATGAATAATCAATGTTTTCGTATAGATCTACACATATTCATGGTTAAAAGGATTGAAAGATGGTTTTCTAACTTTCTTTCAACTCTTTTACACTCAATGCACTCAAAACCGATAGAATCGGAGCTCGTTCCAACCTTCTACTCTTTCTTAGTGATGTGTTGGTCCAAGATCTGAATTCTATCCAAGGGACAACTGATTTCGGGTTAAACATGAACAACCGTCTCAAACAGTTAACTGATCGGACTAGGGTGATTCCTGTTCGATCGGATCACTTTGGTCAAGATGGAGTTTTTGTTGTTTAGCACGTTGTCAAACCGTCTCGAACAAACCACAAACATTCAAAATAATCAAGTTCAAAACGATTGGATTCATGGGACGGATTGCCATCCGATCGAACTGCAATCCGATCAGATTACACTTGAGCTTCCAAACACTTAATCATTTCCAAGTTTTCAAATGACTGAACGTCGAATGAATTGCCGTCCGATTGGATTGCCATCCGATCGAACGACCATCCGATCATGTGACATTTGGAACTTTGGTACTTGATCATTTTTCAAGGAACTATGTTTTCCAACGGATTGCTATCCGATCGGATTGCCATCCGATCGAGTAACCATCCTGCTGTGAACTTGTTCTCACTAAGTGTCTTGCCAATCAGATCGCTATCCGATCGAACACATACTTACCAAACGAACTTGTTCTCACGAAATCTCGATCGACCTGAAGGGTAGAGATACTTCTCTATTTTTAAAATGCTACAACGAAAAATTCAAAGCCATCATACACAAACACATCCTTACCAAACGAATGTCAATCCAATCGAATGGCCATCCGATCGGATGACCATCCGAATGGATTGACATCCGATCGACTGGCCATCCGATCGGATTGCCATCCGATCGGATTACCATTCGACACTTGGTCACTTTTCACCGTTTTACGCACCGCTCTTCGCTTATGCTATCGTTAACTGTTCAGGCTAATCTCTCAGCGCTCCCTTCAATCCAAGGCAGTGTTTATTAAGTTAAACGCTATATATGTGTATACTCGATCCCTTTTTGCTTTATGCACTTTTGGGTGTTACATACGTTACTTATTCTAAATCACATCAATCACACAACGCAAACACTATTTATACGCTGACCGTTACTGCATGATACGTGTTACTCGATGAATGCTTGTATGTTATGTTAACACAGTGATTGTTTCCTGACGCCTTAGCAACGATAGTACTATTTTTTTGGACTCAGCACCTGTCGTGGACGGGGGTTGTTAAGGTTACCTCTCACATGTCACGATGGTGATATGTGTTGCGCATTCTACAACTCGCAGTCTAGTCTGTGCATATTTCATTGTCGATAACTTACTAGCTTCGCATTATACATGATACATGCTAGTTATGCGTAACGATTTCGAACTTTACTATTACTAGTAAACTTGTATGCTCACCTTTACACTATGTGTATTGACCTCTATTCTAACGTATGTGACAGGTGTTTAGGACGCTTTGCTTGTTACTTGCTGGAATCGAGCTAGGATGGAGTCTAGAAACAAACCTAATAAAAATCTGAGTTGTCGGGACAGTTTGCTTGTTTTTGAGACAATTTTCTGTAATAATTATTGTTACTTTATCTGTTAGTAGTATGGGATATTAACATTAAAGATTTGGTAATTGGATAGTTGTTATGGATTCTTTTGAACAATCTGTTTCGCTCAGTGCAACTCCCCTATGATTCCGCCATCGGTTGGGGTGTGACATCTAGTTTTCCTTGAGACTTGGGAAAACAACAAAGCATCGGGATACTTGGGCTATCACTTGTAGGACTGTGAACACTAGCATGGCTGAAACTATTTTGTTGCATTTACATATGGATATGAGGCTTTTAAACTATTATGCTATTATTCAAATTTGTATACTAGCCGGTACATTTTGTACTGACTCTATTTTAATACATGTTGCAGGCTGACAGGATGCTAGGAAATCGTGAAACAAGCTAGGATGGAACTTAGATACTCCACGTAGCTAAATCTAGAAACTTTGAAACAATGAATGTGTTTGTTTTAATACTATGTTTTGGGTGGTTGATGCTGTTTAGACAATTGCATGAAATGTATCTAATTTACTATTGAAACTATTAGTGTTATGGAATCTCATGAGCAATCTGAACGCTTAGTGCTTGCACCCCGATGTTTCCGCCATCGGTTGGGGTGTGACAGATTGGTATCAGAGCCATGACTATAGGGAATTAGGATAAGTAGGAATACTTGCCCTAGTCTATAGTTCTAGGAATCTTGATTCTTATCTATTGTTCAAGACTTATGCATTCTACCGTATCTGCTTCCTAGCAGCACATTTTCCTGCTAAACTTACATGCCTTTCCTAAGGCTGACACAATGCACCCGATACTTGAAAAACACTGCTAATCAGTGTTTGTATTTTGCACGAAATTGCCCTCAAGCCAGGAGTGATATCCAACCTTGATGGAAAATTTCCTGATTATATTCTAAGTAGGTCTTATCTGCTGATAGGTACCGACGCTATTAGGGTACGATGTTGTCAAGATAGAGGTGAGACTCAGACCTTGATAACTAATCCCACTCCTTGATTTTTTTTATGTCTCGCTAAAGTCTCGAAACTCCCAATCAATTAGGAACGTGAAATGACCAAAAGGACGAATATCGTAGGCCTAACATCGATGACATATTTGTCTGAGTAAGTCAGGACACGTTGCCACAATTCAAAAGGGGTTCAGATCACTTTGGTTAGTCGCCGTTCTTCAACCCGAAACAATCTATGTTTTATGAGCCTATCCTTTATGTGTGGTTTTAAACTTGATTCTTCGTTTGTTTTGAGGCTTTTTATTCAATTCGCACGAATATCCGCAATCTAAGACACTAATCCTAATCTCAGAATCAAACTAAATTTATGGAGCTTTGTTCATAATGATAATCTATGTGGGAATCTTGATCAATTATGATACTATGTGAAGCTATTTGATGAATCTATGTGTTATTATGGTTGTGAAACACTAAACAGAACATGTCATAGAAATACGAGACAGAAGTGACGTGTCTGAAGCATGGTGGATACGCCGCTGGTACTTCCTATATATAAGTGTTTCAGGCATGTTACCAACTTTCGTACCAAGTGCCATGCGAAACTTAGCGTTTTGCAGACCGGTGATGAGGTTGTTGAATTCTAAAACTACGGGAAACTACTTGTGTAATCTAAAGCGCAATCTAAGCGTAAACTATGCATACTCTAGCATGATCTACGTGTAATCTAAGTATGTGTTGTTTGAGAAACGGAATACGAAACGCAACCTAGCGCCGAAGACGAGGCGGGCGTGGCATGTCTGAAGCATGGTGGATACGCCGCTGGTACTTCTTATATATAAGTGTTTCTGGCATGTTACCAAACCTTCGTACCACGCGCTAAGAAAAGTTCGTAGTTTTGTAGGCTCGGGTTGAAGTTGTGGGATCTATTTGGTTAATCTATGTGGTTGAATCTATTTGGTTAATCTATGTTGTGAGAAGTGGTGAAATCTAATGTTGAGGTTAACGAAGCATGACGCCGATGACGAGACGGACGTGGCATGATCGAAGCATGGCGGATACGCCGCTGGTACTTCCTATATATAAGTGCTTCCGTCATGTTTCCGAACTTTCATAGCACGTTCCATGCGGGATTTCGTTGTTGTTGGATTGTTAACTCGAATCTATATGAAGTTATTGGAAACTATTGAATCTATTGGAATCTATGAATCTATTGAATCTATTGGAACCTATGGAATCTATTGGAATCTATGTGAACCTATTGGAGTAATCTATTTGAATCTATAATAATGATAATGGGTGTGTTTGCGACACATCACATGATACCAAGTACGAGGCGGAAGCGATATGCCCAAAGCGTGGTGGATACGCCACTGGTACTTCCTATATATAAGCGTTTTCGACATGTTGCCAAACTTCGTACAACGTGCCATGTGAAGATCGTAGGTTGCAGTGTTGAAACTATTGTGAACTATGTGAATCTTGTTGAATCTTGAGTCTTTAATCTATCGTGTGTGAATCTATATTGTAAGACTTTAAGAACCTAGACTTATACGATCCTCTTGTTAGATCATTAGGATGTCTTCTCGAAAGCTCTCCGACACTCTCAAGAGATCCAGGGAAAAGTCTCAGAAGAAGATGATGTCCTTCATGGCCGACCAGGTCACTCGAGTCGTGCCAAAGATCGTCTCTGAGATCCAAGGATCGAACACTCCGCCCTCCTCTGTTGACTCTAAGATGGAGAAAGAAAAGTCCACCAAGTTTAGCTATAAACATTTCATCTCTTGCAACCCTAAGTCTTTCACGGGCAGTGATGGAGTGACTGCTATGCTCAAGTGGTTTGATAGCATCGAAGTTACCTTCATTAACAGCGAGTGTCCAGAACAGCTAAAGACAAGGAGTGCGATGGGAATGTTTCAACGCAGAGCTCTGGAGTGGTGGTCAAACGAGAGAGACATCCGTTCGAATGAAGAAGCCTATGCTCTTCCATGGGCTGAGGTGCGAGAATTGATGATGCTTGAATTTTGCCCTCCTCATGAACAACTGAAGCTTGAAGAAGAGTTCTGGCACTTGAAGCAGATTGGTGATGATAATTTGGCTTATACTACCCTTTTCAAGCAGCTCAGCTTGATCGTTCCTCACTTGGTTTCTACTCCTAAGCGAATAATATCCAAGTACATCAATGGTCTACCTCCTGCTATGCGTGATCCTATTGAAGCAGCTCAACTCGAAACTATTGAGGAAGTCTAACGTCTTGCAGCTAGTCTCAACAACAACCGTGTTCATGATAAGCAGTTTGCTAACTCTGCTCCCTCCAAGTCTGCACATCAAGTTACCCAACAGCCAAGTGGCAGCAAGAACAAGAGGCGAAAGTCTCAGGGTTCAGGATGCAATGCCATTATTCCTGCTGCAAATCCTGCTGCTAAGCCTGCTCCTGCTGCTACTGTTCAGAACCCTGCTACAATTGAAGTCAAGAAGCAGTACTCTGGGTCTGACCCCAAGTGTACCACTTGTAACTTTCATCATCCTGCTAATTCTGCATGTCGTTTGTGCACCAACTGCAATCGCTATGGTCACACGACTCCCTACTGTCGTCAAGCTAATCCCGCTCAACCAGCTCAACAAGCCCTAACTCAGGCAGCATTACCAGCTTTCCTAGCTCCTCCGCATAACCCTAAGCCAGTCAACGTTGTTCATGCATGCTACAAATGTGGAGATACTACTCATCTTCATAACCAGTGTCCTCAGCTGAACCAGGATCAACAGCCAGCCGCTCGTGGACGAGCGTTCAATCTTAATGCTAATCAGGCTCGTAACGACAATGACGTCGTTAATGGTATGTTTCTTATGAATAACCTTTACGCTTTGATACTATTTGATACTGGTGCCGACAGAAGCTTTGTGTCCGTAGAATTTGAATCTTTGCTAAACTGTGCACGCTCTATGTTACCTAAGTCATTTTCGGTGGAGATTGCCGATGGAAAGTCTATTCTAGTTGATTCTATTCTCTGTGGTTGTTCTCTGACTCTTAACGACCACGTGTTTACTATTGATCTAATACCCATGCAATTGGGGAAGTTTTGATGTCATAATCGGCATGGATTGGTTACGCAAGAACCATGCCGAGATTGCCTGTCACGAGAAGTTTGTACGTCTACCTCTACCGTCCGGTGAGGTTTTGCATGTTTATGGAGACCGACCTTCGCAAGGACTAAGGTTGATGTCATGCACTCAAGCGAGCAGATGCTTACGTAAACAGAACTTTGCCTTATTGGCCCACGTGGTGGAACAAAAGGGCAAGGGGAAGAACATAAGCGACGTTCCAGTAGTGTGTGATTTCCCCAATGTCTTTCCCGAAGATCTTCCTGGTCTTCCTCCTCCTAGATCCGTTGATTTTTGTATTGATCTCATACCTAGTACTACCCATGTCGCCACGGCTCCTTATAAACTTGCACCTTCCGAAATGCAAGAATTATCTAGCCAACTTCAGGAACTACTCGACAAGGGATTTCCCAAGTACCTCCCCGTGGGGTGCTCCGGTGTTATTCGTCAAGAAGAAAGATGGTTCGTTCCGTAAGTGTATCGACTACCGTGAACTTAATAAGCTTACCATTAAGAATCGTTATTCTCTTCCCCGTATCGATGATCTATTTGACCAACTACAAGGCGCGTCCTATTTCTCAAAAATCGATCTTCGTTCTGGCTATCATCAGCTTCGTGTACTCGAGGATGATGTACCCAAGACCGCTTTTCGCACTCGTTATGGACACTAGAAGTTCGTGGTCATGCCTTTTGGATTGACCAATGCACCCGCTGTGTTCATGGATCTCATGAATCGTGTTTGTAAGCCTTATCTTGATCGTTTTGTGATAGTCTGTATGGATGATATCCTCATTTATTCCAAAACTAAAGCTGATCACGCTCGTCATTTACGCTTGATGCTTGAACTCTTACGTGGTGAACGTTTGTATACTAAATTTTCTAAGTGTGAGTTTTGGATTAATGAAGTGCAATTTCTTGGTCACGTCGTTAGTAAGCAAGGTATTCATGTTGACCCGTCTAAAATCGAAGCTGTGAAGAATTGGAATACTACCTAAATCGCATCTGGGTACCGGATCGCGATAATCTCCGTGAGCTTGTTATGAATGAGGCTCACAAATCTCGTTACTCTATTCATCCAGGTGCCGATAAGATGTACCATGATCCACGTATGACTTATTGGTGGCCTCGTATGAAGAAGGACATTGCTGTATACGTTTCTAAATGCCTTACTTGTATGAAAGTTAAGGCTGAACATCAACGTCTTTCAGGACTATTAGAACAGCCCGAAATTCCAGTTTGGAAATTGGATAGCATCACTATGGACTTTATTACCAAGCTACCTCGAACACCTTCTGGTCACGATCGTATCTGGGTGATAATTGATCGATTGACCAAATCAGCCCACTTTCTTCCTATTCGTGAGGATTATAAAGTGGAGAAACTTGCTCGAATCTATACTGACGAGATTATATGCCGTCATGCATACCTCTAGACATAATCTCTGACCGGGATGGTCGTTTTACTTCACGTCTTTGGCAAACTTTTCAATCCTCCATGGGTACTCATTTGAATCTTAGCACGGCCTTTCATCCTCAGACGGGTGGACAGACCGAGCGAACTATTCAGACCCTGGAGGATATGCTCCGTTCTTGTGTCATCGACTTTGGTGGTAACTGGGATGTACATTTACCATTGATTGAGTTCTCGTACAACAACAGCTATCATACCAGTATTCAGATGGCTCCTTTCGAAGCTTTCTATGGCCGCAAGTGCCGATCTCCTATCAGCTGGCATGAGATTGGTGACAAGCAGTTTACTGGCCCAGAAATCATTCAAGAGACAACGGATAAGATTCTTCAAATCCGTGATAACTTGATCAAGGCTAGGAGCAGACAAAAGAGCTATGCTGATAATAGGCGGAAGCCTCTGGAATTTGATGTTGGTGATCGAGTTTTTCTCAAGGCATCTCCCTGGAAGGGAGTAGTTCGTTTTGGTAAGAAGGGAAAGCTTGCTCCTCGCTATGTGAGTCCTTTCAAGATAATCGAAAGGATTGGTAAGGTGGCGTACAGACTCGACCTGCCACAAGAACTAAACAACGTGCATCCAGTGTTCCACGTGTCTAACCTAAGCAAATGCCTAGCCGACGAGGAACTATAGGTTCCCCTTGAAGACTTGCAAATAAATGAAGCTGTACACTTTATGGAGAAACCGTCGAAATCATGGATCAGGGCGTCAAGCGACTGAGGCGCAGCAAAATTCCCATAGTCAAGGTTCGATGGGAAGGAAAGCGTGGTGCCGAATTCACTTGGGAACTGAAAAGTGAGATGAAGGCCAAGTATCCGCAGCTCTTCGAGCAGTCTTCTTCCTAGATTTCGGGGACGAAATCTCCTAAAGGAGGGGAGACTATAACGCCTACGACCCTATATTTTTATCTAATTGTCAATTTTAGCCCCTATACTATGAGATATGTGATACTTTTGATACTTGGTGAAACTTATGCTACGACTTTGATACTTGATGCTTGGAAACTATGATTTTAAGATACTATGAGACTATGATTCTATGATACTATGATTCTATGATATTATGATTCTATGAGACTATGATTCTATGAGACTTGATACTTTGGTGCTTGATTCTTGAGGCTCGTGAAACTTGAGACTTGGTTAAACGAGGGACTGGAGTCTTGTCACTGGCAGAAACTATGGAAACTATGGAAACTTTGGTGTTAATGATTACCCAATAAATACGCAACGCATAATCTAACTCGCAAAACGAATTAAAGACGGGAACGCGGAAATGATGCTATTAGCCGAATGGCAATCCGATCGGATGACCGTCCGATCGGATGACCAACCGATCGGATGGCCATTCAACCGAGTTGCCATCCGATCCATGCACACCGCCCCTCACCCTCTCTCTCACACTATAAATAAGCCTGTCACATCATTTTCACTGATGTGACAGCCTTACTCGAACCAGACGCACGCACTCCTATTTTCTTCCATTTCTTGGCGATTTGGGTACGTTTTACACTAGATTCTTGTACATCTTTGATATACACACTATTCTCTACATGATTCTCCTTTGAAATCTCACTTTTCACCATGAAATCTCTAAGATTTGAGCTCTTGAGGGTGACGTCATCATGGTGGTTGTACAAACTGTTGAGTGATGTCATTCTGTTCAAGATCTAGCTCAGATCTAAGGAATTTCATAAGTTTTTACACTAAACCTTTACTAAATCTATACTTTGCAACTAAAACTTATGTTTATCTTCATCATTTCTT